>SJYX01013827.1:10680-80819 GCA_006410675.1 Oreotragus oreotragus | reverse complement strand
TGAACCCATGTCTCTTGCACTGACAGGCAGATTCTTTACTAACTGTGTCAACTAGGAAGCCTAAGTAAGGGATGTGCATACCAAATTTTTAACAGTGGTTACATCAGCTGGGCAAACTTTTGAATTGTAATTCAGACAAATAGCAGTTTTAATAAGAGCATTGACCCAAATGAAAAACATTGAAAAAACATTGTGAGAAAGCAATGTTAAGTAGAAAAAAAAAATAGACTACATCTAGACTGAGAAAAATAAACAGAATTATTGTAGAGATGAACGTGTCAAGATGTTAATATTTGCCTCAGGATAGAATAATGATCATTATAAGTAAAATTTTCTCTCCCTCTGGGCACTTTTATGTATTTTCTATATTTTCTATAGAAACAGGCGTTAATGTAACAATCAGAAAGAAATACAATTATATAGAAGATGTTTGTGCCCTTTGACTTAATTCCAATCTTGTTTCTTGCTGAAAATAGAACATATGAGAAGAATCCAAATAAAAATAATTTCTTTTAAAAAGTAATTATGAGGTGAAACTATGCCCTTATTTCAGAATTACTTATTTAAAACTGTTCTTCTATAACTTATTTTTGGATTTTCCAGTGCATTCAACAGAATTATTGGAATCTTCTATCTACTTCAATAAAGTAGAAGTTTATCTCTGAGCTCATTTCTATGTTCCAGTTCCAGTCATTCTGGGTAAGGCCCACTCCACATTGATCTATGATATCATGATATAAATTCATAGAAAAAAAGAACACATCCCTCAGAAATTACACCAGTATTTTCCCTCTAGATATAACTGTTTAAGAAGAGGCGTGCTCTAAAGTCAACCCCAAAATAATCAATAATGAGAATGCTTCCTGTGTAAAAAATTTATATTCACTGAGAAGCTTAAAGCTTGAATAATTGCTTACCATGTGAGTGTGAATTGTGAGGCTAAAGCAGACAATCCATTTGGTAAACACTATTGATTGCCCACCATGGTTCCTCTTCTCATTTCTGGGAAGTGCAGAGGCAGATGTAAATAGAAATTACACCAGGTGTGGTCGATGGATGCCCAGACCACTTCTGAGGCACTTGTGCTGAGCACCAGAGAGTGGGGACAGAGAGAAATGAAATACACAGGAAAATGCAAGACTTTAGTTCCTAAATGGAAAATCTATGCTGTTAAAGCCTGGCCATGGAGCAGGAAGACCTGAGATGGAATTCTGGTTTTACTAAACTTGAATATGTCAATTAACATCTGAGCGGTGAATCTCTGATTTGATCCGTGCTGAACTGAAAAAAGCTTAAAACAAACAAACAAAAAAACCCACAAGCTAAGCCTTTACAAAGTTATTGTGAGGATTAAAGGAGAGGATATTTGCAAAATTGCATTTTATGAATGTGAAATTCAAAAAATAAGATGAACACATCAATAATCAAGGGCATGTTACATCATTTGGGACACATATTGTGTCTTCTACTTGGTCATTCCCCATTAAATATTTATTAAGTTTATTTGGTGAGTCAGGACATATACTGGTGATAAAGTGATGTTTTGACAGCTATTTTCATTAGAAAAACCAAGGTTCCCTGAGAAAGGTAAAATTAAATGGCAGTTACACTTTGGGACAGCCACAAAATACTAAACATCGTGCAATCTCAGGGCCAATAAGATAATATGTGGTCACTGATTCAACCTTCTATTTGTGGCTGGTATTTATGTTCTCATCTATTCTATCCTAGAACACCAATTCATTGATTCAGTGTGCCTCATTGATTCAGTTATTCAGGCGGGAAATATAATTTGAGAACTGACTATGCTTTGGACACTCTACTAAGAGTTGTTGATTATGGTAAGGAAAGACAAACCACTCCCTGTCCTTATAGAATTTACAGTGTGGTGATACTTTCAAACTGTCGTGCTGGAAAAGACTCTTGAGAGTCCCTTGGACTGCAAAGAGATCAACAGTCAATCCTAAAGGAAATCAACCCTGAATATCATTGGAAAGACTGATCCTGAAGCTAAAGCTCCAATACTTTGGCCACCTGATGTGAAGAACGGACTCATTGGAAAAGACCCTGATCCTGGGAAAGTTTGAGGTTAGGAAGAAACGAGGGCGACAGAGGATGCTGCTGCTGCTGCTAAGTCGCTTCAGTTGTGTCCGACTCTGTGCGACCCCATAGACGGCAGCCCACCAGGCTCCGCCGTCCCTGGGATTCTCCAGGCAAGAACACTGGAGTGGGTTGCCATTTCCTTCTCCAATGCATGAAAGTGAAAAGTGAAAGTGAAGTCACTGAGTCGNGCTCCTCCATGCATGGGATTTCCCAGGCAAGAGTACTGGAGTGGGGTGCCATTGCCTTCTCCAGTTGCTATGTTTATATATAGCTTAATCTAGGATGGTCAGGTTGGGGAAGGACTATGTCTTCAGTTAAAACAAAAGGAAATCCTCTCAATGAAAAAAACAGATTGGATCAAGATTATCTCCTAAAGTAGTTTTGAAAATGTAAGATTTAAAAAATATGAAACATTTGTCCCAGTGCTTCTGGTACTGTGTTATCTACTGGGGACAGTACAATGGTATTGGAAGAATTCAAAGAATAGGAGTTGAGTCCTTTCCTCAAGGATCCCTTGGCCTGCTCAGTAAACATGCGGCTAGTGTAAAGCATTAAGGGAACATGGTGGGAGACTGATGAGTTCAGGGAAACGTTCTCATTTGAGCTGAGCCATTTTGATGAGCAGAATTTTGGAGGAAAAAAGTTCTTGTGGGATAGTACCCAGTCATTAAAAAAAAAAAAAGAATTTTGCCATTTGCAGCAATGAGGATGAATCTAGAGAATATTATACTCTGTGAAATAAATCAGACAGAGAAAGACAAATACTGTATGACATGACTTCTATGTGGAATCTAAAAAATAAAACAAACGCATGTATATAGCAAAGCAGAAACAGATTTACAGGTACAGAGAACAAACTAGGGGTTACCAATGGGAAAGGGAAGGTGGGGGAGGAAGATAGGGGTATGGAATTTAGAGATACAAAGTGCTATGTATAAAATAAATAAGCTGCAAGACTATATCATTCAACATAGGGAATATAGTCAATATTTCATGTTAACTATAAATGTACTATAATCCATGTGGATTAGATTCTGAAGGTTAAATGTTGACATACTATTGAAATGTGGATTTCTTCATATGCCAAAGGCAATCAACCACTCAGTTGTCCCTGTGGTTTATAACGGTTGCTAGGAGTGACTGCTCTCTTCCAAAGAATTTGAAGACTTTGGACTCAGTGGAAAATTATTTCAAAGTGACAGCTACTGATCAAATGAATAACTCCACTTACTTACTTTATGATATTAAAATACGAGCTCGTGCTATCTCTTTCATCTGCAAGGCTTTCTTTTACTTCAAAAAGAATATTATAAACAAAAGTACTTCATAGGATGTGGAGATGAAAACAAATTATGAAACCAGTTTATATGTGACAGTTTAGGAATAATCATATGAGATGAAAAAATAATTCTTTTTTAGTTAAAAATTCCATATTTACACACAAGTGTATAGGTGGGGAAACAATGGAAACATTGAGAGACTTTATTTTCTTGGGCTCCAAAATCACTGCAGATGGTGACTGCTGCCATGAAATGAAAACATGATTGCACCTTGGAAGAAAAGCTATGACCAACCTAGACAGAATATTAAAAAGCAGAGACATTACTTTGCCAAAAAAGGTCCATCTAGTCAAAGCTATGGTTTTTCCAGTAGTCATGTATGGATGTAAGAATTAGACCATAAAGAAAACTGAGCACCAAAGAATTGATGCTTTTGAACTGTGGTGTTGGAGAAGACTCTTGAGTCCCTTGGACTGCAAAGAGATCAAACCAGTCAATCCTAAAGGAAATCAGTCCTGAATACTAACTGGAAGGACTGATGCTGAAACTACAATACTTTGGCCACGTGATGCAAAGAGGTGACACTGGAAAAGACCCTGATGCTGGAAAAGATTGAAAGCAAGAGGAGAAGGGCATGACAGAGGATGGGATGGTTGGATGGCTTCACCGACTTGATGGACATGAGTTTGAGCAAGCTCCAGGAGTTGGTGATGGACAGGGAAGCCTGGCATGCTGCAGTCCATGAGGTTGCAAAGAGTTGGACACGACTGAGCTGACTGTATAATTACTGTCAAATTGTTTTGGATTTTAAAACCTCTTTAACTAGGTGGTCATATGGTCAGCTCAAATATTCCATAGTTTTAATGGGCCTACATAGTTTTTCTTAATTGTAAAGTAATCTTTGTTCTCATCAAATCAGAGTAGTTGAGAACTATTAATTACTCCATTTAGTTTTCCAGTAAGTTCATATTTTTTTCACTCTGAATATTAATATGTATCTATTTAGTAGAGAAACAAATGGAAACATAGAAAATCAGAATAGAAAGTCCACAATGAAGTCCACCTAATTAAATTTGAAAGGTAATGTGGTAAAAACTTAAAGAAAATATTTAGAAATTACTAAACTGGCTTTATGTATTATAATTAGTCTCTCATTAAACATTAAAAATAGTTTGGAATAAGAAAATAAAGTTAGTTTCTTAAATAGGCTATTTCTTTTCTCAACTAAACACTTGTAAAGCTATGATTTCTTCTGTGAAAGTAGAAAGTCTAACTGTATTCTTTATAAACCCTCTTCAGGGTTATGCCCCATAGCATATGAATAAATGGTAGTAGTAGTCTTTAATTAGGAAAATTTGATTATCTAAATCATTAGTTCATGTTGCTGTCGATATTAATAAAAAGAGTATAAATGTTAAAACTTACAATAACAAACATTTTCTTTCTTATATTTGACCCAAGTTACTAAGTCAATGCCAGACTAAAAGCACAGTTACAGGGTCAGGGACATAAATGGTGGGGAGGGAACAGGTAATGACTCACCAGTGACAAAAACACAAAAATTTATCCATCCCCACCATAGTTGAAAAATACATTGATGACTGAGTGATTTCAAAATAGCAGTCTCCCTCCCACAAGGTCATTGGAGATGATTGAGCACACACGTTCTTCTTTGTTATCCAGTATTCCCTTCTCTTTCACGTCCCTTCTACTTCTCCCTTCTGCCCTGTCAGTACCGACCTATCTGTGGTCCTTTAGCTATTACCCCCAAAATGGGTGGATCAGTATTGCTCATCCTTCATATATCGGCAGCTGTGTCAGACTGGTCTTTTGGGAAGCCAATGGCAAGGGTGCAAGAAGTTTATTTGGGGGTGTTGTCTGTGGAGAAAACAAACAAAGGGAGTGGGAACAGATGAGGGGGGGCGGAGCTTCTAACTGCCATGCAGCCCTAACAGCTGTGAATGGAAGCATTGGGACCCAGAACCATAGAGAACAGCCAGGGTGGAGACAGTCTCAGTCAGAACTGAGCTTTTTCTGAGAAAGCTGAGACAAGGGAAAAAGCTGAGACAAGGTTTCTCATTGAAGAGCTTCCTTGTGATCAGGATGGGCAGCTTTAGGGTGTTCACCACTGGGGTGAACTCAAAGGAGTGACTTCTGGAGACAATCAGTCATCTCTGCTCCCAAAGAGATTTTCTTTCTCTTGCTTTTTTAAAGTTGATGTATAGTTGATTTACTGGTGGGGCTTCCCAGATAGTTCAGATGATAAAGAATCCGCCTGCAATGTGCGAGACTGGGCTCTATCCTTGGGTCAGGAAAATCTCTTGGAGGAGGAACTGGCAATCCACTCCAGTATTCTTGCCTGAAAAATCCCATGGGCAGAGGAGCCTGACGAGCTACAGCCCATGGGGCCTCAAAGAGTTGGACATTACTGAGAGATTAACACTTTCACTTACTTTTCATAGTTGATTTACAGTCTTTTGTTAGTTTCAGGTGTACAGCAGTGATTCAGTTAGATATAGTCTTTGTTCTCAATTCTTTTCCACTATAGTTTATTACAGGATATTAAATATAGTTCCCTGTGCTATACAGTGAATCCTTGTTATTTTTTTTACATGGGGTAGTGTGCGCCTCTTAATCTCATACTGTCAATTATCCCTCCCCCCTTTCCCTTTGATAACCATAAATTTATCTTCTATGCCTAAGAGATTTTCTTAAGTGGAGACCTGAGAGGGGCATTCCTATAGCTCCACCAGAATTATCATCCTTATTCTGGACCAGCTCATGGTGCGTCCCAATCTGAAAGTCTGTGAGAACTCCCTGTTGGCTACAGAATAATGTCCCACGTGCAACCTTGATGTGGGATTCATTTACCTTGTCTGCTTTTAACATACTCACCCTGGTTCCTGTTCTCCAGGCAGACAACTCCACACCATTCCTCAGTGCTCCAAAGCAGTGTGATGTCTCTGAGATTTGCTCCAGCTGGTTTTCTACGAGTGCGCTCTTCTCAACGGCTCACCTTTCCACATCCACACTGACTGCTTCTCCTCTGAAGCATCTTTCGTGAATCATCCATTCAGGATGTAGATGATCAAGCAAGCACGTTCTTTGTCATCAAGCATTCCTTTCTCTCTTACTTCCTTTATACCTCCCCCTTCTGCCCTGCCTGTACTGAGCAGTCTGTGATCTTTTAGCACCTTTCCCTCGTGCCACACAGCCTATGCAGTTGTTTATTTGCCATATATTTCTTTTATACTTTGTTTTACATATTTTATTCAAAGATTTAGTGGACAAGGACTGCGTTTCTAGGACCCTTCTGGGGTCTTGTGTATGTTATTTGTAATCTGATAAATATTTATTGAAAAGAAACTAACTCCAATACAAGAAAGGACATTTGTTTTGGAGAAGAGAGGATGGGGGAATGAAAGATGGAGTTATCTCACCAACCTCAAAGACAATTCTGCACACGTGTTCACCGCATCCTCTTTGCCTCTTGTGGAGAGATTCAAGATTCCATTTCCTGGAACTAAAATCATGTTGTGTTTACAAAAGAGCTAAGGGATGGGGAAGCACTTGGAGCTTCCTTTTTATGCAGCCCTTACTTGCTCGCTTGCTCAGTCGTGTCTGACTCTTTGTGGCCCCGTGGACTATAGCCCGCCAGGCTACTCTGTCTGTGGGATTTCCCAGGCAAGAATGCGGAAATGGATTGCCATTTCCTTCTTCAGGGAATCTTTCTGACCCAGGAGTCGAACCTGTGTCTCCTGCATTGGCAGGTGGATTCTTTACCACTGAATCACTTGATGATGTCATGCGGCCCTTAGAGAGACTCATGTTTGCATTTTCTTATATAATTCTTCCCTTTCTTTCTTATGCATTCCCGTGTAGTCCAGAATCCTCCCACTTAGTTCTTAGTGAAGACTAGATGGCAAGTTTTCTCATGCCTCTTCTTGGTTATCTTTGGGTTCCCATCACCTGCCGAGGGCGTGGCAGAGAGTGAGTGCAGTTACTGGCTGCAGTGAGCCTCATCAGAGTTGTGTGCAGTAAGCAAGGAAGTGGGCCCTCTGACCAAGGCAGAGATCTCATCAGTAGACAGTGGGTGCCAAGAAATCACAGAGAGAATTACAGATACTGAAAATGTGGCAGGAGGTGAAGGTATGGATGGCAGCATGCAGAAAAAAAATGGAGGCAGACACTTCGCTTTGCGATGGTCAGTTGGATTGGATTATTTTTGGCCCCACAGAAGAGGTAAAAATATGCACTGGATCCAAGTTAAGCCTTTCTTGTGTGCTCATTTTTGCTAAGAGTCATCCTCATTTCTGTGATTGAGACAAAAAAAGTAGGACGGAAGTAATTTCTGGCTGCAAAGTAATCATAATCTTGTTTGTAACACATGTACAAACACATTAAATAGCTTAATTAAGATGGGGTAGAGTATGAATTTCAGTTTCTTTTTCCTTTTGCACTTAATTTTCTCATAAGTCCTGATGACTTAAGCTGCAAAATAGATTTCAAGTCCGTCAACTTTTCTCCATCTTCACATACAACCTTAGTCTTTACCTCACTTGTACTCCTTGGACCTGCAACAATCTCCTTACTAGTGACCCTCGCTCTACTTTTGTTCCCTTGCGGCCCACTGTCTGCACAGTAGCCATGGAGAGCTTTCAAAAAACACAAATCCTGTCTTGTCATCTCCTGCCTAAAGCTCTCTTCATGGCTTCTGGAGGCACTCGATTTAGACACTAAGTTCCTACGTGATCCAGCACTAGGTTACCTCTCAGCTCCATCTCTGCCAAGCTTCCCATTATTTGCTACTCTCTGACCATACCTCCTGTCTTTTCTCCTTCTGGAAACTTCCATGTTTGGTCCCTCCTTGGGGCCTTTGCAGATATCCATTCTGCCTGGAAAACTTTGCACGCGAACTT
Organism: Oreotragus oreotragus; assembly: GCA_006410675.1. Classification (NCBI taxonomy): domain Eukaryota; kingdom Metazoa; phylum Chordata; class Mammalia; order Artiodactyla; family Bovidae; genus Oreotragus; species Oreotragus oreotragus. The sequence goes on along the minus strand of SJYX01013827.1, from coordinate 72,517 downwards.
TGAAGGGCAGGCTCTTTTCATTCCATTCAGTGTGTGTGTGTTAGTCACTCAGTTGCATCCAACTTTTTGTGACCCTCATGGACTGTACAGGCCCCTCTGTCCATGGGATTCTCCATGAAATAATTCTGGAGTGGGTTGCCATTTCCTTCTCCAGAACCCAGGTCTCCTACATTGCAAGCAGACTCTTCACGGTTTGAGCTATCTCCTTCAGCCACTGTCTCGTATCATCCCTTTGTGGATCTTCATAACACTTAAGAGCATCTAAAATAATCTTTTATTGTACATATGTTTGTTTGTTCTCACAGAGAGTGTCAGCTCCCCAAGATTAGAGATCTTGTTTGTCTTTTTCTTTTTTTTTTTTTATTGCTGCTGCTGCTTCTGCTAAGTCACTTCAGTCGTGTCCGACTCTGTGTGACCCCATAGACGGCAGCCCACCAGGCTCCCCCATCCCTGGGATTCTTATGGAATCAGAGGGAAAGGAAGGAAGGTCATTACCAGCAAACAATACATATACATTTTGCCTCAGGTGGCAAAGCATTACAATTCCACAATGCATCTAAGATCTAGAATGTCTATCATCTTTTTCCTAATTTCAACAAATCTGGAAAAAATTACAGTCCCCGAATCATGAACAAAATGAAAAACATTTAACAAGGCCCATATATTTCACAGTTATACTCATAATGATGATTTTGTTTTATTTTTTGCTCCCCTATTTCTCATGAAGTGATTCACTGCATTGACAAAGCAGCTCCTTGAATTATTCACTCTAAGAGGTAGTTTTCATTTACTTGACATTTTATTTTCTTTCAGGAATGGACCTCATAGAATATGCATTTTTTTCCTTGAATGAAATAATATATATGAAGTACTTTGCAAACCATCAGGCACTATGGAAGTGGAAGCTGGAATGATTATTACCTCCAGAGGTCTTCAGGGACATGAACTAAAGAAAGCATCAGGTCTCAGTGCCCTGGCTTTCTTGCTTTTTATTGCAATAAGATGGACTATTTCATTATACCTGGAGATTATTTTTTGCTGCAATTGAGAGGTAATCATGTTTGTCTGTATATCACTTGGTTACTAACTCCAAGAAAATTAATGAAATTCATGTGCTTCTGAGAAAAATATTGTGTGAACAATCATATAACATTGCTTGTTCAGGGGAAAAAAAAAAAGAATGAAAATTTCTGCCACTTTAAAAAAGCACTTATTTGACTTGAATAGGGAAATGCAAATCAAAACCTCAGTGGGATAGCACCACACATCAGTCAGAATGGCTATCGTCAAAAAGTTTAAAAATGACAAATGCTGGAGAGGATGTGGAGAAAGGGAGCCCTGGTACACTGTTGGTGGAAGTATAAATTGGTGCAGCCACCACGGACGATGGTATGGAGATTTCTCAGAAAATAAAAATAGAGCTACTGTATGATTCAACAATTCCACACTTGGATATATAGCCAGAAAAAAACAAAGACACTAATTAAAAGAGAAACACATATCCCAATCTTTATAGCACACTATTTACAATAGCCAAGACATATAAACAGCTTATCAACAGAAATTGGCTTAAGAAGATGTCACACACACACACACACACACACACACACACACAGAAATAATACTGAGCCATAAAAAGAATGAAATATTGCCATTTATAGCAAGATGTATGGACTTAAAGAATATTATGCTTAGTAAAATAAATCAGACAAAGACATCCTATATGATATTACTTCTATGTGGAATCTAAAAAAATAATACAAATGAATGTATATACAGAACACCAACAGACTCATAGATATAGAACACAAATGTGTGCTTACCAAAGGGGAGAGGGGAGGCGAAGGGACAAATTAGAGGTATGGGATTAACAGATACAAGCCACTATACATAAAATAGATAAGCAACTAGATTTACTGCAGAGCATAGCAAATTGCACCCAATATCTTGTAATAATCTATAATGGGATGTAATCTACAAAATACCGAATCATTATGCTGTGCACCTGAAACTAATGCAATGTTGTAAATTCACTATACTTCAATAAAAACAATAAAAAGCACTTATTCCTGATATTCCCCACTTGACTCTTAGCATGGAAAGTCTACATGTAGCATCAAGAAGAACAGTGGTTTCAGTGCTGCCCTAGTGGGCCAGTGGTTTAACATTCGCTTTGCAATACAGGGGACATGAGTTCTACCCCTGGTCTGGGAACTAAGATTCCACATGCCTTGGAGCAACTAAGATGGCACTGAACTAGAGAGTCCATGCACCACAATGAAAGATCCGGAATGATGCAACGGCGTTCCCTCCCGCTACAACTAAGACCCAAAGCAGCCACGTAAATAAAGAAATATTTTTAAAAGAGTGTATAAAAAAGATGAAGAATAGTGATTCCTATTAACTCCTAATGTTGCAATGTTGGGCTGCAACAACTGGGAGATTTTAGGTTTGTGTGTTAATAGTGAAACTGCTGCACTAAAAAATTTAAAACACACACTAAAAAATAAACACATTTTCCAAAATAGGATCCATCACCCTCTTTCTCCTCCATAAATTAGTTCATGTTTCCTCAACATAATGTTAAAAAAAATAGAAAACATTATCACCCCCCAGGCTGATCATAGATTCTGTTTATTTATTTTTTGTTTCATCCATGACATCCTCTCAATCTGATCTAACCCATTTCATATCCACCCACATACTCCTTTCCTGTATCTTGTATAAAATTTTTTTTAATAGCAAAAATCACATATTTTTGCCATTCTCCTCGACGCCATTCAATTATCTTTAGGCTTAGGGAAAAGATGTATCATTCTAAAGTCAAAATTGAGAATTGACTGAACTGTTTTTTAGTTAAAGATTGAGAATAGAAGAGTTTTATAAAGACATGAAAGTCTCTGGAATTTTGTTCTTTAGACTCAGAAAATGTTGTCCTTCATGGCATTACACGAAGCACATCTGTTAAATCAGGATTTTCCTGATAAAAATGGACTTGGATTCTCTTGACAATTTGACATACTTGAATTCTGCTGGACTACTGTACATATACCTAGAGGATCCATCAAAGAGCTGGTATTATAAATAAAAATTTAAAAATCCACTTGACTTTATTAGAACCATTATCCATGATCAATTAGAGAGAATCCCCCGAATTTTCATCTAATGAAATGCAATTTTATTAACTATTCTATATTTTTAACAGCCAGCTTGCTCTATTCATTGTGATTCAGTTTGTGCCTCTGCTGCCATCGTAAATCACTTGTTATGCTTCGCTGCTTTGTAATACCAGCATAACCTTTTGCTGTCTCTTGCTGTCAAAACATCCCAATCTGAGTTGATGCAATTTTATTTAACATGTGTGCCTCCCTCTCTAACATACAGAGTAGCAGAATAATTGACTGCATCTGAGTTCTTTCATCAAATACCTGTAATAATTAAAACTCTAAATATATGGAAAATCCTCGACAATAGTGTTCATCATTCAGAACTTCTTTTCACAGGCCTAGCAAACAAGATGCGAACTGTGTAGAATGGTTAGCCAAAGATGGATGAATAAAGGAAGCTTTATTTGCTGAGTATCCCTAAGGATCCCATCTATGAGCCAGCTAAAAGATGATTAGTTGGATCTATTAGTGGTTCCCATACCAGTGGCAGACTGGCATGAAATACCCACATTTCCAGGCTTCATGAAATGGTCATTCATTTATAAGGCCTGAAACAAAAATGATTCCATACTATTTTCCATGTAGATTGCATGCATACTTGCATTGTTTTTTCCCTGGGTATTTTGTAAAACACAGATCTTCTCCAGATGCTTGGATCACACTTGCTAAATAGGTGCTCGATCCAAGGATCTCTGGTATTTCACACCAATCACTGCTGGGAGGATAGTCTGAAGGGCATAAAAGCTGAATGTGTAAAAGAGATTTAACTAACAGTGTAGTCTTTTAATCTCTTACCTGACACTTGAAACATGATATGACATATTTTGGCTGAGAAGTGTTTTCTTCTCGTTTTCTATTTTTATAAATATATTATCAAAGAGGGACACAGGAAATCTGTAACAACTCAGCCTAAACTGCTTGGAGACAGGGCTAGAAATTAAGTTTCTAGCAGGAAACCACATGTATTTTGAAATCCGGTATAATGTGCATCATAATTATCTCTTCCTCTTCTCTATCCCACACCATATAGTGACTACTAAAGCCTTTTACTAGAGAAATAGGCTGTTTTTTCTCTTGTTCATAAGGGTATATGAGGAGTCTTTATAGTGAAATGAACTGCTTGGCTGGTAATGAAGCATTTGCTTTCCTGATGTGCTCTCCAACCACTCGGATTCTTAGAGAAAACTCAATTTTCCTTTTATTATCCCTCATTGGATATAGAGTCAGATTTCATTATTTTTTATCCGTAGTTTCCTTAGCCATATCAAAGATGCGACCTGGGAACCAATTCTCGAAAAATAAAAAAGGGCTCGAGGCCTTTGATTGCTTCTAATATTGAAATACACTGGAAGCACAGGAAAAGACAGACGTTTGCTTTTGCTTGAGATGTGTATAAGAGACAGCACACACACACACACACACACACACACACACACACACACAGAAATAATACTGAGCCATAAAAAGAATGAAATATTGCCATTTATAGCAAGATGTATGGACTTAAAGAATATTATGCTTAGTAAAATAAATCAGACAAAGACATCCTATATGATATTACTTCTATGTGGAATCTAAAAAAATAATACAAATGAATGTATATACAGAACACCAACAGACTCATAGATATAGAACACAAATGTGTGCTTACCAAAGGGGAGAGGGGAGGCGAAGGGACAAATTAGAGGTATGGGATTAACAGATACAAGCCACTATACATAAAATAGATAAGCAACTAGATTTACTGCAGAGCATAGCAAATTGCACCCAATATCTTGTAATAATCTATAATGGGATGTAATCTACAAAATACCGAATCATTATGCTGTGCACCTGAAACTAATGCAATGTTGTAAATTCACTATACTTCAATAAAAACAATAAAAAGCACTTATTCCTGATATTCCCCACTTGACTCTTAGCATGGAAAGTCTACATGTAGCATCAAGAAGAACAGTGGTTTCAGTGCTGCCCTAGTGGGCCAGTGGTTTAACATTCGCTTTGCAATACAGGGGACATGAGTTCTACCCCTGGTCTGGGAACTAAGATTCCACATGCCTTGGAGCAACTAAGATGGCACTGAACTAGACAGTCCATGCACCACAATGAAAGATCCGGAATGATGCAACGGCGTTCCCTCCCGCTACAACTAAGACCCAAAGCAGCCACGTAAATAAAGAAATATTTTTAAAAGAGTGTATAAAAAAGATGAAGAATAGTGATTCCTATTAACTCCTAATGTTGCAATGTTGGGCTGCAACAACTGGGAGATTTTAGGTTTGTGTGTTAATAGTGAAACTGCTGCACTAAAAAATTTAAAACACACACTAAAAAATAAACACATTTTCCAAAATAGGATCCATCACCCTCTTTCTCCTCCATAAATTAGTTCATGTTTCCTCAACATAATGTTAAAAAAAATAGAAAACATTATCACCCCCCAGGCTGATCATAGATTCTGTTTATTTATTTTTTGTTTCATCCATGACATCCTCTCAATCTGATCTAACCCATTTCATATCCACCCACATACTCCTTTCCTGTATCTTGTATAAAATTTTTTTTAATAGCAAAAATCACATATTTTTGCCATTCTCCTCGACGCCATTCAATTATCTTTAGGCTTAGGGAAAAGATGTATCATTCTAAAGTCAAAATTGAGAATTGACTGAACTGTTTTTTAGTTAAAGATTGAGAATAGAAGAGTTTTATAAAGACATGAAAGTCTCTGGAATTTTGTTCTTTAGACTCAGAAAATGTTGTCCTTCATGGCATTACACGAAGCACATCTGTTAAATCAGGATTTTCCTGATAAAAATGGACTTGGATTCTCTTGACAATTTGACATACTTGAATTCTGCTGGACTACTGTACATATACCTAGAGGATCCATCAAAGAGCTGGTATTATAAATAAAAATTTAAAAATCCACTTGACTTTATTAGAACCATTATCCATGATCAATTAGAGAGAATCCCCCGAATTTTCATCTAATGAAATGCAATTTTATTAACTATTCTATATTTTTAACAGCCAGCTTGCTCTATTCATTGTGATTCAGTTTGTGCCTCTGCTGCCATCGTAAATCACTTGTTATGCTTCACTGCTTTGTAATACCAGCATAACCTTTTGCTGTCTCTTGCTGTCAAAACATCCCAATCTGAGTTGATGCAATTTTATTTAACATGTGTGCCTCCCTCTCTAACATACAGAGTAGCAGAATAATTGACTGCATCTGAGTTCTTTCATCAAATACCTGTAATAATTAAAACTCTAAATATATGGAAAATCCTCGACAATAGTGTTCATCCTTCAGAACTTCTTTTCACAGGCCTAGCAAACAAGATGCGAACTGTGTAGAATGGTTAGCCAAAGATGGATGAATAAAGGAAGCTTTATTTGCTGAGTATCCCTAAGGATCCCATCTATGAGCCAGCTAAAAGATGATTAGTTGGATCTATTAGTGGTTCCCATACCAGTGGCAGACTGGCATGAAATACCCACATTTCCAGGCTTCATGAAATGGTCATTCATTTATAAGGCCTGAAACAAAAATGATTCCATACTATTTTCCATGTAGATTGCATGCATACTTGCATTGTTTTTTCCCTGGGTATTTTGTAAAACACAGATCTTCTCCAGATGCTTGGATCACACTTGCTAAATAGGTGCTCGATCCAAGGATCTCTGGTATTTCACACCAATCACTGCTGGGAGGATAGTCTGAAGGGCATAAAAGCTGAATGTGTAAAAGAGATTTAACTAACAGTGTAGTCTTTTAATCTCTTACCTGACACTTGAAACATGATATGACATATTTTGGCTGAGAAGTGTTTTCTTCTCGTTTTCTATTTTTATAAATATATTATCAAAGAGGGACACAGGAAATCTGTAACAACTCAGCCTAAACTGCTTGGAGACAGGGCTAGAAATTAAGTTTCTAGCAGGAAACCACATGTATTTTGAAATCCGGTATAATGTGCATCATAATTATCTCTTCCTCTTCTCTATCCCACACCATATAGTGACTACTAAAGCCTTTTACTAGAGAAATAGGCTGTTTTTTCTCTTGTTCATAAGGGTATATGAGGAGTCTTTATAGTGAAATGAACTGCTTGGCTGGTAATGAAGCATTTGCTTTCCTGATGTGCTCTCCAACCACTCGGATTCTTAGAGAAAACTCAATTTTCCTTTTATTATCCCTCATTGGATATAGAGTCAGATTTCATTATTTTTTATCCGTAGTTTCCTTAGCCATATCAAAGATGCGACCTGGGAACCAATTCTCGAAAAATAAAAAAGGGCTCGAGGCCTTTGATTGCTTCTAATATTGAAATACACTGGAAGCACAGGAAAAGACAGACGTTTGCTTTTGCTTGTCTAGGAAAGCAGTGTAATGTCATTTGAAGAAGGACCTCAGATCCATCACAACATTTCTGCAGGAAAATTGGACTTATCCCTGATATGTGGCTACGTGCCAAGGACCTAGATTAGAAGGACAAAATAAACAGTTTCTGCTCTGTGACGATTTTCTTTGCCACAAAGGAGGCCAAATGAACTCGTGATATGTATTATGTGTCTCCTTTATGGGCACACATTTATTTATTTATTTTTAAATTTTCTTTATTTTCGGCTGTGCTGTCTTCACTGCTGCTTGTAGACTTCCCCTAGTTAGGTCGAGCAGGGGCCACTCTAGCTGCAGTGCGCAGGCTTCTCACTGCGGGGCCTTCTCTTGTTGCAGAGAACAGGGCCTTCAGTGGTTGTGGCACACAGGCTCAGGAGTTGCAGCACATGGCTTAGAAGATATCCTGTGGCATGTGGAATCTTCCCAGACCAGGGATCGAACCTTTATCCCTTCATTGGCAGGCTGATTCTTAGCCCCTGGCTGCTGCTGCTGCTAAGTCGCTTGAGTCGTGTCTGACTCTGTGGGACCCCAGAGACGGCAGCCCCTGGACCACCAGGGAAATCCGTATGGGCACACTTTCAGTCTGTGCCATATAAAGGGTTAATGAGCATGAGCCCTAGCACTATGGCCTGAAGGAAAGGAGGACGGACCTTTGTCCTTCCTTGATCAGAGGATGCTTTAACAATAGGGTGGAGAGGTGGGAGGGAGGTTCAGGATGAAGGGATGGATGTATACCTGCAGCTGATTCAGGTTGGTTGATGTATGGCAAAAACCATCACGATATTGTAAAGTAATTATCTTCCAATTAAAATAAACTGATTACAAAAAAGAAAATGGGAAAAAATTAAAAAAAAAATACACAGCAGTTACAAGGTTTTCCTTCCATTCACTGATCCACAGAGACAGCAAACGTAGCACAGAGACAGTAAATGAAACACAGAGACCACACACGTGGCACTGACTGTGTGCTTGAATATCAAAAATATTTTCTCCAGGTCTCCTAGGGATGCTGTTTCATGAAGTGGTACATGAAAGATATTCTAGAGGGTAAAAGAAGAAAACATAAACAGTAATTCTTTAATTCTTTTATATAATTGCATTTATGAGTTTTCCTTAAAACTCAGCATTCAAAAAACTGAGATCACGGCATCCAGTCTCATCACTTCATGGCAAATAGATGGGAGAAACAATGAACACAGTGAGAGTCTTTATTTTCTTGGGCTCCAAAATCACTGCATATGGTGGCTGCAGCCATGAAATCAAAAAACACTTGCTCCTTGGAAGATAAGCTATGATCAATCTAGATAGTATATTAAAAGCAGAGACATTACTTTGCCAACAAAGGTCTGTATAATCAAAGCTATGGGTTTTTCACTGTCATGTATGGATGTGAGAGTTGGACCATAAAGAAAGCTGAGTGCTGAAGAATTGATGCTTTTGAACTGTGGTGTTGGAGAAGACTCTTGAGAGTCCCTTGGACTGCAAGGAGATCCAACCAGTCCATCCTAAAGGAAATCAGTCCTGAATATTCATTGGAAGGACTGATGTGAAGCTGAAACTCCAATACTTTGGCCACCTGATGAGAAGAGTCAGCTCTTCGCATCAGCTCTTGTCAGCACCAACCCTAATGCTGGCAAAGGAGAAAGAGAAGGCAGAAAGGAGAAAGGGATGAGAGAGGATGAGATGGTTGGATGGCATCACTGACTTGATAGACATGAGTTTGAGCAAGTTCCAGGAATTGGTGATGGATAGGGAAGCCTGGAGTGCTGCAGTTCATGGAGTCACAAAGAGTTGGACATGACTGAGCAACTGAACTGAAGTCTGAATTGAGTCTTCCCATATGTCAGGCATAAAGAATTATAGGTGTAACATCTTCACTAACTTTAGAACACATGGTCAGATGAGTTTACACGAAGAAAGTCATGTGAATATGTAACTAGGATGAATGTGATAAATGTGGGGGAAAAACTGTATCTAAGGTGCTATGAAAATAAAGGCAGGAGTAATTCACCCTATTTATTTTGGAGTGGGGATGTTCCCTAAGACATTCCTACTTCCCTTTGCTACTCATTTTCTTTAGAGTACTTCCCATCACATGATATAGTACATGTTGTTTATTAACTGTTTTTTTTCTTTTGACCGTGTGTACTAGCCACATCAAAATGTTACACAGACCCTCTGAGAATAGGCACTTTTCAGTTTTATTCACAGCTATATCCTAGTGCCTGGGACCGTGGCTGTCATATAGACATTGCCAAATAAGCCTTTGTCGAGTGAATGAAAGGCATGCCAGCTATGTGCCAGGTTCTGTATTAGATGCTAGACAAACAATGGTGAATACTACTCACAGTCAACCTGACCATAGGCAGCTTGCCTTCTAGGAGGGGAGAGGCAGACAATACACAAAGAAGTGTGATGACTTCACACACAGATGGGTGCTAATGATACAACAGAGGAGGAGATGTCATAGAGGGAGAAGAGGGATGTCGCTTAACTAAGAGGGCAGAAAAGGCCTCTCTGAGATGGTGACACTGGAATTGATATGACATTGTGAGGCCCAGGAAGGCACATGCTGATACAATGAAAGAGAACATCATCAAGGGGAAGAAAGAGCAAGTTCAGGTCCTAAGAAGGGAATTAGGGAGAGCCAAACAGGCCAGTGTGTCCAGAAGCAAGGGATGAAGGACTGGGAAGTCCGACTTTTATCCTGGATAAAAGGGGAAGATGCCAGCACACTTACAGCAGGGGAATGACATAACCTGATTTATGTCTCAGAAAGTAAGTTTGCAGAGTTGTTCACATTTATTCTGCAGAAGGTGGTGGTGGAGGAGGGTCAGGGAGGCCTTGTCCAAGTGGAGGAGAGATGTGATAGCAGCTTTGACTAGCGCTGTACTGGTGGGGGGAACTGACAGGCCTTGAAGAAGCATTTAATGAGGCGATGAACACTGAGTGGACAGCAGAGGGTAACAAACGGGTTGGTTATAGTTAAGTAGAAAACATCACCAGGACATTATAGGAGGTGAGGACTAATGATGAGCTTCCCAAGGTCTGTTCTTTGGAAGTTTGAATCAATGAGCTAGTGAGGAGGAGAAATCTGGAAATTACACGCAGATAGAATACTGGAATTTGATCACTGTGGCTGAGATGGGTGGGGCAGAAAGGAGAAAGAGAAACTAGGACAAGAGGTCACTTAAGCAGCCTGCAGTTGAGAGTGATTTAAAAAAATGACACTGGAAAGAAAAAACACCAGAGAAACGTTAAAGAAAATTGGTAGCCCAACAATCGCACCGCGACGTTGCCAAAACAACCACTCCATTAATCAAATGCAGAGAAAAGTCTTTTATCCCTGGGTGGAACCTCACATAGACAAAGTAGCCAATAGACTGACGGCATTTCCCACATTTTAGAGCCTCCCAGGAGGTGCTAGTGGTAAAAGCCATCTGCCAATGCAGAGACATAAGAGAAAAGGGTTTGATCTTTGGGTTGAGAAGATCCCCTGGAGGAGGAAATGGCAACTCATTCCAATATTCTTGATGGAAAATTCCAAGGACAGAGGAGCCTGGCGGGCTACAGTCTATGGGGTCACAAAGAGTTGGACATGACTGAGCATGCACACACTCACACATTTTAGCTAGTTTTTTTAATGCTACAGACAGAAATTTTTCTTCAAGGACTGGATGTAATGGATGAAGCAAGGGGAAAAAATCTGGATTTGATTTCAAATTTGGTTTCAAATTGGTGGGGCACAAATACAAAGCTACCATATATGACCTGAGAAACCGAGGGGAGATAACAGGTTAAGAGACTAATGAGAGGAAATCATTTCATAGGAAAACTATTAAAAATGAAAAACCTTTACCTTTGGCTTGGAAAATGTTTTCAAGTTTATATTTAAATATGAGGGTGTGGCTGGGTTGGGTAGATCCCCTGGAGGAGGGCATGGCAACCCACTCCAATATTCTTGCCTGGAGAATTCGATGGACAGAGGAGACTGGTGGGCTAGAGTCCATGGGATTGCAGAGCTGGACACAACTGAAGTGACTTGGCACTTGGCACATGAAGGTGTGGTTTTCAGGAAGTTCATTTAAATATAATGAATTAAAAGGTTATAAATAGGACTGAGGAGATGCTAGAAAGCTACTTTATTTCCCAGCACCAATTCGTCACTACAAATAGGACACTTTCTCAATTCTTCTGTAAGTATGATCTTTCCTGAGACTTCCTACGAAAATTACGGGAAGAAGCTGAGTCTTTGTGTTCAGTATCATGAAAAATGATTTACGAGGTCAACAAAGCTATAATTAAGCTCATCTATTTATTCATTCGACACATATGCATTACACTGAAGTCCAAAAGTGTGTGATAAATATTTAAATCTCTTTGAGGTCAGGAACCATATCCGATGTATCTTTCTATCCCTTACAGACCTGAGCACCAGTTTATAAATTAAACCAATGAGTCTGGCAAAGGGAAAGGTGACAGCAGCTGGAGTGATTTAGTGAAGTTCCATGGACAAATTAGAATTTTAACTTGTCCTTTAAATGGAAACCCACTCCAGTACTCTTGCCTGGAAAATTCCATGGACTGAGGAGCCTGGTAGCCTACAGTCCATGGGNAAACCAATGAGTCTGGCAAAGGGAAAGGTGACAGCAGCTGGAGTGATTTAGTGAAGTTCCATGGACAAATTAGAATTTTAACTTGTCCTTTAAATGGAAACCCACTCCAGTACTCTTGCCTGGAAAATTCCATGGACTGAGGAGCCTGGTAGCCTACAGTCCATGGGGCTGCAAAGAGTTGAACATGACTGAGCAACTTCACTTTTCACTTTTGCAAAGGAATAGTCTATGTAGACATTAAAAGAGGTAAGGGGTTCAAGTATTAGTAAATTTGGAAGTAAGATTTGCCTTCTAATTCAAAAGTGGACAGACTTAAGATTATTCATACATTCAACAATTGACCTAGTAGCCACTCTGTTCTAGGCATTGTGCTATATTTTAAGCATGCATTATAAAATGAAATAGTCACAGTTTCTGCCCTGGGAAACTTAAAGCCCAGGAAGGGACATAGATAAGAAACAGACAAATAAATAAACAATTGAATTAAAAAACAAAAATAAACAAAAGAAATCCATTTTTTTCTTGTGATGAGAACTTTTAAGACCTATTCTTTTAAGGGACTTTCAAATATCCAATACAATATTATTAACTATAATTACCATCTTGTACATTACATCCCCAGGATTTATTTATTTTATAACTGGAAGTTTGCACATTTTGTTACAAAAAATTTGTAACCAGACTGTAATGATTGTTAACTAGACTTACTGGGATCATTTCACAATGTATACATATATCGATTCATTATGTTGTACATCTGAAACTAATATGGAAAAAGAAAAAATCCAGATTGTTCTGACAGAAAATAAAGACAGACTCTTTGATCATGGTGATTAGGGAAGCTCTTTCTGAGAAACAGCATTGAATTTGATGAAAATCAAAGACAACCATCCTCAGGGCAGAGCATTTTCTGTGGGAAAAAAAGCAGCGAGGAGGTTGCCAGCACAGGGAATAACAAACAAAAGCTGTGAGACAGAACGTATCTTGGCTCTTTGGGTGACCGAGAGGAGGATTTATAGCTCAATTTTGAGGCTTGATTTTGAATAAAAATGGGATATCTGAGTGGAGATCTAAAATAAAGGAAATTAATAGCTTTAAAGGGTGTGAAAAGTCAGTGGTAAAACTCATTCATTGTATAAATATGCACTGAGTCATTCTAGACATTGGGAAGGCAGTAGTAAGAAGTCTGCACTCTAGAAGAGGAAGACAAATCAGAAAACAAGTAACTCAATACACACTTTAATTTCAGATCATGATAAAGGGCTACAAAGATGACGCAGTATCATGGGGCTGATAATGACTGCTTTCAATAAAGTCATAGAAGGCTCCTAGGGAGAAGACACGGGCTGCATAGCCTGGAGTGAAAGGATTTCCACAGAACTTGTGCAAAGGTCCTGAGATCTACAGTTCTGTGCAGACCTTTCTGTTGTCACAAAGGCTGGGAGTATTCTCATGATCCCTCCATCTCACAGCACATGGGCACCCCTCACTCCATCCCATCTTAGCCAGTTCATCATCTCCAGGAAGCCAAAGTCATCCTTGTGTTTTACATCTCCTCTCGCTGCTTGGCTCTTGGTCTCTCTTTCTATCACCTGGTGCAACTTACCTTCTCACCCCAGCTACACTGCTAGCAACATCTTCTCCTTCTTGAGGTGGGGACGGTGAAGTTCTGTGGGCTGTAAGTTGGGAGGAGGTGCAAACAATCAAGAGCAGGAACCCTGCGTGGTCAAAGAGGTCACGTCAGGAAGTGGGTGTGTGTAAATACAAGCTTGGGAAGAGTTCACTGACAAGCCTGACATTCGGTTCAATAACATGTCACCAAGTTCCTTTTGTGGGGCTCTGAGCCAAGCGCTTGCATCTTCCTGACATGTGTGAACGTTTTGCTGAGAAAGTGAGCTCTAAATGTGGAAACCAATGCCTGGGCAAGTGTATGGTTCTCCATATACAGACAAGAATAAAGTGGAGAATTATGTTCTCAAAGATAAACTGAGGCTTTATCAAGTTACAATGAGAGATGAACTGAGATGGTATCTGATTGCTATGGAATGAGAAGCTATATAAAATATACAAATATGTTTTTCTTTATAGAATTAAAGAATCAGACTCAATAACCATTAATTGAACCCCAATCAAATTGGAAAAAGAATTTAATTCTTACAGCAGTCCTTTGCAATAAGTCTAATTTCCCCCATGCTACTGGCAAGGGGTAGGGAACATCCCCACACCCTGGACATGCACTAGAAAGAGGCAGTGCAGGTGTGTGGATGCAGGTTGTCTGACAACAGATCCTGGGGTCATCTCATGAGACACGAACTCCTGCTCAGCACAATGGCAGCACGTTGGGAGACAGCCGGGGAAGAGTCCAAAGCAGTGTTGGTTACACCTGGTTAGGAGCATAAGTTAGAATCTCATTGTTACTTCTTTCTGGCCCAGGGAGTCTGGCTTAGTAATTTTATCTTCCTAAGCCTCAGGTTCCTCATCTCTAAAACGGGGCTAATGTTAAAACCTATCTCTCAGGGTTGTTTCAGGATTAAATTAGCTTCTTAAGTCAAGTGTCTGACATTATGCCTGGCACACTTAGCACTCAACAATGCGAGCTAATGTGAGCTTTCATCATCTCAGAGGAGAGAATTTAGCACTTAGGGTGCTCTTTTTAAGCTCGGTCATACTGGACGGAGAGCTGGGCTCTGTGTGACGCTGCCCTCAAGAGAAGGTTCTCCTTGCTCTTGGGCCCTCTCCATGGACAATGAGCACCCCAGTCACCCTCATTAAAGCATACATTTCCCGTGTCTGCAACCAGGGACAGAAATGCCAGGGGGGCATGAGTGCAGCAGCGCCTGCTGACAACCTGAAATCTCTTGCTGGAGAACATTGAGGCTTCCAGCTATAGAGCCTCACGTTGGAGTCTAAGTGCTGCCTTTTTAACATAATCTCTGCCCTCATGTACCTTTTAGATGTCTGAGTAGGATGATTTACATAAATATCTCGCACACCATCTCAGAACATTTAAATGCAAACCTTTGAATGGGGCTCTTATTAAGAAGAAACTCATTTCTAATTCAATTTAAATTTTATTTTGCATGCTTTACCCCATCCAACGTCCTGCCTGATAAATTATGTTAAAAAAAAAAAAAGTTAAAAATAAGCGAGTCACGTGATCTTTGAAGTCAGAAAATGCATCAGAAAAGAAAAAAGGGAAGTGAATTGTTCTAAGTATACCAGAAAGGCCTTATATGTTCAGAAACGCATTTCTTTTTCTCCAAATCAGTGTGCAGTGATCAGCACAGAGAACTATCAGAGAACTGTTGACTATAAAGCGCAGAAGATAACGGCGGTGATTACAACAGGCAATTGTGCAGCCGTGGTGTCATCCCCTCCCCCTCAGCCCGGTCCCCTCCATCAGATTGGTTGCTATGTTAATATTCTTAGGCTTAAAAGACCAGAATTAATGCCTTCAGTTTTGTCTCTGATGTGTTGGTTTTCTGTCAAAATTTCCTGACAGAATTAACAGCTGATGAATCAGGGTAATTAGAGATGGAGCAATGCCGCCTTGGAATCATTGACACATCGTCCTCTCCTGCTTGGATGCAGGGCCTTGGCCTAAGAAACCCTCCCTCCTCATTCTTGTACAGGGCAACAATTGTCAGCTATAAATAGGCCATCAGTTATTTTTTTCTTTGGATCATGAATATGGAGGATGATCTCCCTGTGGTCTGATGAAACACAGCAACTACTACAAAGAAATCAGATGAAATCCAGGGAGGCAACTGGAGGAGGTGTTACAATACCTGCTGGAAACTGACAGCATTTAAATAAAGAAGAATCATAGCATAATCATTTGGTGACTTCTTCCTTTGATGATGATGAAGTGGTTTTCTGCTAATAGAGAAAATCTGTGAAACAGGCAAAGCTCCTCCAGAGAGTGTTCCAGTTCATTCAGCCTTATAGAAAATAGAGAAGTATGTTGGGAGGTAAGATGACTGAAACACAGGAAGTTGACTGCTGGAGACCTGAGACCTTAGCGTTTTCGTGTGGAGCCCCAGACTCTGCCCCTTCGCCACTGGATCTCCGCCTTTTCCTCCTCAGACTTCACTCCTGAAGAGGAACGTGGAGGAAGGGAGAAAGAGAAAGCATTATACAAGTGTCTGTCTGCCAATAAAGAGAGCACCTACTTTATGCTCACAAATCATTCATCTCTCTGACCTTTCTTTTTTCGTCATTTTCTTAGAACAGTTGAGAATTTAGTTTGGCTCCTGTCAGTGGCTAGAATTTTCCGGTTACTTCTAGTTTCTAGTCCCCAGTTGGTTACCCTCATGTCAATTTCTTTACTTGCCTGTGAGAAATTAACTTAAATCCTGAAAAGACTTTCAGAAGGATAAAATACTATCATGGAATCTCTGGGAGTTAAGCTGTGAACATGGCGTATATGGGGGTTTTCTGAAGCTCAGTAGGTGAAGGCCATATTCTAGGTTCTCAGACCTGTCTGTACTTCTGAGAGCCTTCTGCTTTGCCATGGGCTCCTTCTGAGGTCAGAAAGGATACTGGTAGTTAGGTGTCAGCAGTAAGTGGTCTTCAAAAAGGAGGTGAGATGGGGAAGCAGGCAGGTGAGGAGCAGATGAAACCAAAGAAGAGACATATGTCCCTTGATTATTTCTTTCTCAGTCTGTGGGGGTTGCTTAGCAAGGAGGGTGGGAAATATTTGGTGTGTTAGGAACAAAGCTAGTGTAATAAATTATGAAACTGGCTGTAGCAAAAATCTGAGAAATACAGTACCCACCCTTAGAAGAATGGCTTCCCTTTGTCCTAGGAAACTGCTTAACATAAAGATGTTGGGTAATGCCTATGCTTTACAGCACCCCATTGTGGATTTCCAAAACCTCTTCTTCACGATCACAAAGCACCAAGCTCTGTGTGCACTGATTTATAACTGTAGGAGCATTTATAGACATAAATAATTAAATAATTAAATACGCACATACATCTTTAATCTTCCATCTAAAATTTTCACTTTTCTAGAGAGTGGAAAAGATTAATTTTTAATGTTACTGAATTAGTTAGAATAAAACCTAAGAATAGGTACATCTGAACATTTGATAGAATGTATTTCCTTCCCCTCATTAGGACAGTAGTATCTAAGGCCCCTTCCTCATTCAGCTGTTACTCAAGCATCGATAATCCATTAAAGAAAAAGGGCTAAGCCTTGAAAAGCATTAATTGAATTTTCCTCTATTATGATCAACTTAACTGGATCAGAAATATGGTCAAAAATAGAATACATGTCCAACTCTTGACTATCTATGGAAAGGAAGACCATGTTTGATGTGGATTACATGGTAATGACTATATGATTCTAAACAATATTTTTATTTGATTTTTAAACACATTGTCTGAATTTTGAATGCAAGAATAGAATCCATTGTCAGACTGCACTTAGGTTTAAATCAGTGTGACTGGAAGATCTCATTCTAATCCCTTGCACTTATCAAGATAATTCAATTTTAGGACCTCAGCCTACTATAGGCTCTTGGTTAGACTTTGGGAAAAAGTCACAAATGTGTGTTCATGTGTGATCATTCAGAATCATTTGGAAATGTAATTTTCCCATACTATTTCCTCTTGTAGTAACATATAATATCTACATATTTAGACAAATTTGAGTAAACTTTTTTATTAAGCATGGTTTAAAGTCGTTTATTTCTTTTTTTTTTGTTTATTTCTTATTTAATTTTTTTTTTTTTAATTTTGAAAGATAGTTGATTTACAATGTTGTGTTAGCTTCAAGTGTATAGCAAAGTGATTCAGGTTCTTTTTCATTTTAGGTTATTATAAGGTATTGAATATATTTTTCTGTACTTTACAGTAGGTCCTTGTTGGTTATCTACTTTATATATATAGGGATGTGTATCTGTTAATCCCAAACCCCGAATTTATTCTCCCTCGCCTCTTTTCCCTTTTGGTAACCATAAGTTTGTTTTCTATGCCTGTGAGTCAGTTTCTGTTTTGTAAATAAGTGCATTTGTATTATTATTATTATTATTTTTTAAGATGCCACATAAAAGGAATGGTAGCATCAGAGTCAACACCACAGTGAGTTTTTTTTTTAATCTTCCCGTTTATTTTCTTCAAAATCTAAAAGAAAGTGAAAGAATAAAGAATAAAAATAAGAATAAAAATAGATATTCCCAAGTATACTTTACCAGACCAATATCGTGACCCAAATTTCTGAACAAAGCAATTTAAATGTATGATAAGAGACTAGTCATTTTACAGAATATTAATTCTACAGAATTTTAGTTAAGAGAATTCGATTAACCCATGAGATGTTATTTGAACTGAATTTGAACTAGGTCTTAGAAAAACTGAACTCTACTAAAACAACATTGCTGCAAACTGTATCATAATGTGTTCCAAGTATCAGTATCTCCTAGCTGGGACTCAGGGTAGCAACAGAGGCATCGAGAAGCAATTTAAGAAGCAGTGTAAGGTCCAGGGCACAGTGAAGGAAAAAAATAAATAGCAAGGAGATGGTTGATTATCTCTTCTTAGGATGAAATATTTTTGTTAAAACATCTTTAAAATATCTATTTTTTTGAATGTTTTAACATAGGTCAATTGGGGATAGGTTCATTAAAAAAAAAACTGGTAAGAGAATTCAAAAGTATTTGGACAAATTTTTCTAAAAAATTTCCCATTAAACTTACTTAATCTGATGAGACATTTAAAAGCATACTTTTCCCTCTTAGAGTAGCAAATTTTGAAGAGAAAAAAAATGTCTTAAAGAATGAGAAAGAAAATTAAAACAAAGAAAATCACTATTTGGCTTATAATGTTATTCACCAAGGTCTTATGATTCTTTAAGTCTATTTTTTAAATGCATGAACATTTATATATTTTGCTTTAAAATAGATGTCAACTTCACAAATCATTTTAAAGCCATTAAGACTGGAAAAGAAATGATTGAGGCTTCAGGGAAACAAAAATTTTTTTTTTCAGATCATTTAGCTGACAATAACAGTCATTTCATGTTATGCCCCAAATCTGACTCAGAGTATGTCTGTGAATTCTTTTGAAGGCCCAGGAATAGAATCTCAAGTAAGCAAGGAGATCTTAGCCATAGTTTGAACTACCTGGGTTCAAGACTCAGTGATCTGGATTTACTTTTCTCTCATTCACTTTTTTCCTGGTCAACAGTCTCCACGGTGAATTAAAATTAATGCAGGTAGACTAATTCTATATTCCTTTGACTCAAACAGTTCCAGAGGTGATGTATCTCATGGTCTCTGTGAAATCTAATCACAGCAGGGAGAGATCTCCATTCAGAGAAGAAATCTGCTCAAAGAAAGTAGATAAGCTTCCAATAATTAAAAAGGAAAATCAGGTTAAACAATTTAATGAGGTTTTTTCCTTCTAATTAGTCACATCATTTTATTAAAAGAAAAAAAAAATACTCCAGTGAACCTTGCATGCCATAATAACTCAGATTTGCATGGTGTGCTGCGGTTCACAAAGTTTTCTCACAGATTATCTCATTGTAATTTATATGGTGCCTGCTCACTTTTCTATGCTGTGATTGTTCACAGTCTGAAGTTCATGCCTGGTTATCAATACAACCAAGGCAGTAGAGGGTACATTACCTTGATGAAATATAACCGAGATTGGTAATGAAAACCCAGAACTCTCGTTAAAATACTTGTCCATCTCTAGCACAATCTCAGAGCCAACTTCAAAGATGACATCAATGTGAGACTCTACTGTACTTAATTTGATTTTTTTATTATTCAGAGTTACTTCCTGGGAGACAGTAGAATTATTTAAGTTTAGTTTTTCAAACCATCTTATCTTTACCACTGTTTGTTTGAAGCTTTCCAGATTGAATTCTTACAGGAAAGGTTCTTTGCAGTCAGACAGAAAGAACCGACACAGGGATTTACTTTTGAAATGTTGATAGATTCAGGTAAAATCAAATGGTTCACAGTATGAAAATCGCTGTAATTCAAAAAAGCATTTCCTAATCATTTGTGTAGATCCAGTTTCGCTTCATAATTTCCAGACTGCCACCTGGATGCATTCAGCCTCTTCTGTGACACAGCTGAGCTAGTTCTGAAAGTTCCTCCTTTGTCTCTGGGCTCCTTCCCTTTTATTCCCCCAGGACTTGCCACCTCAAATTATTTTATCTGAAGCTATGTCTGCACATGAATAGACAAATCTAGAATTAAGGCAATTATACTATTAATTTGAGCAGAAAAAAAAAAAACCAACCAAAAACCTACTTAGCCTGAGTTAACTGGCAACTCCTGGCAGACATCTTTGTCTGTTTCAGTGATCTGTAAGATCGCCTAACTTCTTTTCTAGGCAGGGATGGAGGGGTGTAGATCTCGTTCATGTCACAGGGCTCTGAGCATTCAGTGTCTACACATGATTGCCTCATTTCCTGCTGCCCCAGACTGTATCTATTCTAGGAAGGCTAAGCCATGATAGGAAGGCTGGGTGGTTCTGAGGTACAGTACTTACAGAGATATCCCTGTGAACACTTAGATATTTTAAGTTCTTAACTGATGTTAGGGCCTGTTCCACCAGTCATGGTGAGTTGGACTAATTGACATTTTAATTAATTCATTCACTCATTCATTATCTATTGAGTGCTGTGTGCCAGGGCCCCAGAATATAAATATGACAATCTCTAGATGCCAGCACTTTAAGAGTTTGAAGTCATGTTAAAAAGTGGTTACAAACTACTACTAGAAAACTTATTGTTTAGTCATCCAGTCCTGTCCGACTCTTTGTGACCTCATGGACTGCAGCACGCCAGGCCTCTCTGTCCCTCACCATCTCCCGAAGTTTGCCCAAGTTCATGTCCATTGCACTGATGATGCCATCCAGCCATCTCAACCTCTCATGCCCTCCTCTCTTGCCCTCAATCTTTCCCAGCATCAGGGACCTTTCCAATGAGTCAGCTGTTCGTATTAGATGACCAAAATACTGCAGTTTCAACTTCAGCATTAGTCCTTGCAATGAGTATTCCGAGTTGATTTCTCTTAAGATTGACTGGTTTGAACTCCTTGCTGTCCAAGGGACTTTCAGGAGTCTTCTCCAGCACCACAGTTCAAAGGCATCAATTTTTCAGCGCTCCGCCTTCTTTACAGTCCAGCTGTCCCAATCATATGTGACCACTGGGAAGACCATAACCTTGACGATACGGATCTTTGTTGGCCGTGTAATGTCTCTGCTGTTTAACACACCATCTAGGTTTGTCATAGCTTTCCTGCCAAGAAGCAAACATCTTCTGATTTCATGGTTGCAGTCACCAACAGCAGTGATGTGAGAGCCCAAGAAGAGGAAATCTGTCACCACTTCCACCTTCCCTCCCTCTTGTTTGTCATGCAGTAATGGGGCCGGATGGCATGATCTTAGTTTTTTTAATATTTAGTTTTAAGCCTGCTCTCTCACTCTACTCCTTCACCCTCATCAAGAGGCTCTTTAGTTTCTCTTCGCTTTCTGCCATTAGGGTGGTATCATCCACATATCTGAGATTGTTGATGTTTCTCCCACCTGTCTTGATTCCAGCTTGTAACTGATCCAGCATGGCATTTCTCATGATGTACTCAGTGTATAGATTAAGCAAACAGGGTGGCAGCATACAGCTAGAAAATTGTTACTACAAAAAACTAAAAATAGAGCTACCATATTTTTCAGCAATCCCACTCCTGGGGATATATTCAGAGAAAACCATAATTTGAAAAGATATGTGCACCCCAATGCTCATTACAGCATTATATACAATAACCAACACATGGAAACAACTTAAATATCATCAGCAAAGGGATAGATCAGAAGATGTGGTGTATATATATGATAGAATATTATTCAGCCATAAAAAGGACGGAATAATGCCATTTGCAGCAACATGAGTACACCCAGAGATTAGCATGCTAAGTGAAGTAGGCCAGACAAAGACAAATATCAGATAATATCACTTACATGTGTAAAAAATGATACAAATGAATTTATGCAAAAAGCAGAAATAGACCCACAATAGAAAACAAATAGTTACCAAAGAAGAAAGGCTTGGGGAAGGACATATTAGCAGTTTGGGTTTTAAAAATACACACTGTTTAGTCACTTCAGTCGTGTCCGACTCTGTGTGACCCCATAGACGGCAGCCCACCAGGCTCCTCCATCCCTGGGATTCTCCAGGCAAGAGTACTGGGGTGGGTTGCCATTTCCTTCTCCAGTGCATGAGAGTGAAAAGTGAAAGTGAAGTCGCTCAGTCGTGTCTGACTCCTCGCGACCCCATGGACTACAGCCTACCAGGCTCCTCTGCCCATGGGATTTTCCAGGCAAGAGTTCTGGAGTGGGGTGCCATTGCCTTCTCTGAGAAAAAAAAAAAAAAACAACACTACTATATATAAATAGATAATCAACAAGGACTTCCTGTATAGCGCAGGGAACTATACTCAATATTTTGTAATAACCTATAAAAGAAAAGAAAAAAGGAGTTACAAGATGAAGAAACAAGTTTGAACAGTGTGTCCACTGTGGGCAAAAAGACACACCCGCTAAAAGTTTGAGAAGAGACGGAGTCGGAAACCACAAGCAAGTTCCCGTGAATATACTTTTCATCCTTACGTTGTTTCATTTTTCTCTTACAATCCTTTAGAATGGGCTAAGTCAGCTCATTGGGTATTCGTTCGCTACTTCTCAAAGATCTTGGGCCTCTGAGAGTTTGGGGGTAGACATTTTCAACAGAGAAGGGTTTAGCAGAAGTTGGTCACATACCTCTGCCAAGGGCTCTCCCTGGCAGATGGCAACAGCTGTTTGGGACTGAGTCAAAAAAAGTACAGGAGGAGCCCCTGCAAAATGTCCTTTTTATTACACTAATGGCTTTTTCCCTGAGAGTGGTTTTTCATTGTATCAGTGCATAATTGTTTTTGCTAATGCATTTGCTCAGATCATACAAAAATCTAATTATTCTATGTAATGAATCATTAACAATTTCCATAAATTCATTTCAGTGTTTGCATGCTGGTACTCAGCTTATGCTAATCAAACTGAAATATTCATGCCTTTAAGCCTGAGGTTGCTGACTATGTTCGAAAAATTTGTTTCAGTAAATGTACATTTAAATCTGTATTTTGCAAAATACTGAGGTGTAAACACTGCAAGATGATTCTTGAATGCTGCTGTTGCTGCTGCTAAGTCGCTTCATTTGTGTCTGCCTCTGTGCGACCCCATAGATGGCAGCCTACCAGGCTCCTCCATCCATGGGATTTTCCAGGCAAGAGTACTGGAGTGGGGTGCCATTGCCTTCTCCGTGATTCTTGAATAGGATATTCTAGTTTTCTATTCACTTCTTTCTTTAAAAATTAATTTATTCCAATTGGAGGCTAATTACTTTACAATATTGTGGTGGTTTTTGCCATACATTGACATGAATCAGCTATGGGTATACATGTGTCCCCCATCCCAAATCCCTCTCCCACCTCCCTCCCCATCCCATCCCTCTGGGTTGTCCCAGTGCACTGGCTTTGAGAACCCTGCTTCATTCATGGGACTTGGACTGGTTACTTTTAAAGCAGAGTTCTTTTATTTCCTTTACATCCTGCATTCACTTAGCTACAGCAAATGGACACATAGTCATGTTAACTTAAGAGCATTAATTGGTGTTTGGCAATGAAAGAAGATCAAAAGTGAGGTTGACTTTTTACTGATTTACTCACATTGAAATTCAGCCTTTGCTCCATTTGCAGCAACAGATATTAGGAATAAGTATTTTGTCATAATTATTTTTAATCAGAGAAGGGAAAAATAAACCTTGAATTCTAGCTATAAAAATTCACTACTGTCAGTACAGAAGTTTTCTGCATTATTGTTGTTAACATGTACTGTGTAGCAGGTACTCTGCTCTCTAATGAATGTTCTCCATGTCATTTACTCCTTCCCCGAAACACTCCAGTATTCTTGCCTGGAGAATCCCACAGACAGAGAAGCCTGGTGGATGATGGTCCACAGGGTCACAAACAGTCAGAAACGACAGACCCAGCTGAACACATGCACACACAGAGCCCCTGAGGTTGGTCCTCTATTGTGCTCAATTTACAGATGAGAAACTGAGATTTAGAGAAGTGAAGAAACTTGCCCCAAATTACAGACAACGTGTCGCCAAGAAGTGTTTTCCCCTAAAACGGAGGGATCCCTGTAAATCGTTACAGATCTCCGTAAAATTCAACATTGTTGACCCGTCCCCCGTTGACCATAGATTCCTCCTTTCCTGTCCCTACGACGATTTGTAGAATGTTACGTGTCCCTGCGGGGGTACTGTTTCTTAAGAGTGACCAGGTTTTACAATGGTCACTACGCCCATTCTTTGGGGTGGGGTCACACCGTCGACGCACACTACGGGCAGAGTGTCGAGGGAGTCCCTGACTAAAGTCTCGTCGACACCACCTGACACCAGACGCAACCGGTTGGAGAATGGTCTTGGACTTCGACACTGAGACGAAAAGACGGAGCCCCGAAAGAGACTTAGTGGTCGCGTCCACGTCGGCCTTGCCGTCCCTCACTTGTGGACCTCCGTTAGCAGATAGTCACAGGTTGCGTTACCCCATGAACTCCCGGAAGGTGTATCAAAAACACGTACTTGGTCTACCTGACTCAGAGTCACCGGGTGGACGTGCAGTGAAGTAAGTACAGACTGAGAAACGCTGGGATACTTGACATCGGATGGTCTGAGAAGACAGGTACCCTAAGAGGTCCGTTCTTATGACCTCACCTAACGGTACGGGAGGAGGTCCCCTAGAAAAGGGCTGGATCCCTAGTTTAGTCAACGGATGTAACCATTGGTTGACCATGTTGTCTAGGACTGACTGGGTCACCATAACTGGCTGGGTCAGGGTGAAGAGTGACCGACTCCCAACGGGGTCCAGACAGTTGTGGAAACGGTAAAGTGGAGACAACGACCCGAAGTCTCTTTCTAAACCCAATCTTTGAGAGACAGCACCACTGACGCTTGAGGTGGGATGCTGGTATCTATACTGAACTGTCTGCTAAAGCTGATTGAAATCAGTAACAATAAGCCATGGGTTTTTAATCACTTCCCTGTCTTACTCCTGGGACTCTCTCTTCTTCCTAGACTTGCCTCTGAAAAAAACTACCTGGACCCAAGTTCTTATTCAAGCTGTATTTTCACGGTAACTCAAAGTAAAACACAAAGCTAGCAAGTCTACTCTGTTACAGAGCAAATTCAATTGAATGGAACCTAACGCTGTCTGTGTCACCTGACAAACAAGGGAAATCTGTCCATCAGCGCCTTTTGGCCTACAGTGCCCTTTCCACTTTAAGTTCCATGGTCAACTATTTAAAATCGCCTCGTGTGATTGCATGCTGTCGCTTCAGTTGTGTCTGACTCTTTGTGACCCTTTGGACTGTAGGCCACTAGGCTCCTCTGCCCATGGAATTCTCCAGGCAAGAAGACTGGATTGGGTTACCATGCCCATGGACAGAGAAGCCTGGTAGACTACAGTCCATGGGATCACAAAGAGTCGGACACGACTGAGAGATTGCTTGCTTGCCTTGCCCTTCTCCTGGGGATCTTCCCGACCCAGGGATCGAACTTGAGTCTCTTATGCCTCCTGCATTGGCAGGTGGGTTCTTTACCACTAGCAACACCTGGGAAGCCCTTCCCTAATATTGCTTTATCAGGACTCTAAACTCCCTTACTACTTATCTTTTCCCAAACCCAATAACACATCCCCAGTGTTGCGTCGTCTGTGCAGAAGTCATACTGGTTTGTGAGAGAAATCCAACTTACCTGACCTATTGCAAATTTACACTGAGAACTTGAATTCAGTCTTAGATACCCTTTGGAAATCAGTCATAAATACTTAAATGACTTCCTCATATAATTCTCGTACCTCTCTAGCCCCAAACCTGGCTTTATCAGCCCTCCTCTTCTTATTTCTTTGGACCATTTGACATTTTCTTCCTGATGATTATACTGTGTTTACTACTCCTTTGATCTGATGGCTCTTTTTTTCTTTTAGATCCACTAGTATCTCTTTTTCCTTTCTCTAATATGAGAACAAGACTAGTCATATTTCCTTTTTTATACTTACTCTCTTGGTGAGCTCATTCCCTTCTATAAGGGTGACAGCTAAACTTCTGTTTCCAGCTCTGATATTTTCCCTAGGCCCCAGGATCATTGCTGACTGTCCATTTGATTAACCCATCAGCTAATCTTTTCCGAGGTAGCCCACATGTGCGCGTGCATGCTGTCGCTTCAGTCGTGTCCAACTCTTTGCCATCCCATGGACTGTAGCTTGCCAGGCTCCTCTGTCGTTGGGATTGTTCAGCCACGAATACTGGAGTGGGTTGCCATGCCCCAAGTCCAGGAATGCACCAGAATGATCTAAGGAGAATTTTTTCCTCTTGCCAAAATGCATCAGCAATTGTCATATAAACCAGTTCAGTTTCCTGAGATTCAAGGACAGATTCGTTGGGGATTCTGGGAAAATTCTTTCTTACTCTTCTAGGAGAACTTTTGGAAGTGATTATCTTTTTTTCTTTCTCCTGCTTTTTCTCAGGATATATTCGTGTATGGATGTGACATCTGGAGAGGAGGTCATTATGTTAGCATCTGAAACCCCCACTTAGGTTGTACACCTACTCACGACTCAGTTACTAAGAGTTCCTTTACCTCAATTCCTTTGATCTAATTCAAGGAGACTTTCCCACGTGAAAACTATAGGTCGTTACCCTCAGGTATAAAAAGGAACGACAAATTCGGTCTAAGTCAATGAACGTTGGTTGGGCTTTCAGTGAGGAAATGTTCTGCCATGCTCTCTTTGGAAGAATCTCAAGCTCCTCATTTCCCCCCCCTTATAATTGTCATCTCTTAAGTGCACATCCAGTCACTGGCAGTCTTCTAGTTAATCTACATTCTTTTATTCTCTCCTCTTTCTGATTCATCTTTTATACTGTTGCCAGGCCAATTTTCCTAAAAGACTATTTTTATCATGTTTCTCTGTAAAGTCCTATAGTGATTTCTTTCTTTTCACTTTCAGCTTTTAGTCCTAACTCCCATGAATTGTTTTTAAGGCTTTTCATAGTCTTGCCTGGAGAATCCCTGGGACGGGGGAGCCTGGTGGGCTGCTGTCTATGGGGTCGCACAGAGTCGGACACGACTGAAGCGACTTAGCAGCAGCAGCAGCATAGTCAGATCTCCTCTTCATATGCTTAATATGACTTCTCTGTGTTCCCCAACGTACAGCTGAAAATCTTTCTTCCTAATGCTTTCCAACTGTGGTGCTGGAGAAGACTCTTGAGGATCCTGTGGGCAGCAAGGATATCAAGCCAGTTGATCCTAAAGGAAATCAACCCTATTCATTGGAAGGACTGGTGCCAAAGCTGAAGTTTCAATACTTTGGCCACCTGACATGAAGAGCTGACTCATTGGAAAAGATCCTGACTGGGAAAGATTGAAGGAAGGAGGAGAAGGGGATGACAGAGGATGAGATGGTTTGATGGCATCACCGACTCAATGGACATGAGTTTGAGGAAACTCCAGGAGATAGTGAAGGACAAGGAAGCCTGATGTGCTGCAGTTCGTGGAGTCACAAAGAGCTGGGCATGACTGATGGAACAACAACTTCCTAATAGTCCCTCAAGTGAGAAATGCTTCTCCTTTGCAGAATCCATGTATACCTTTAGTTTTACATTGATTTCTAAATTCTCTTAAACTTTTCCTGAATAGATACAACCTTTATTCATTTAAAGAGTATTAGGTATAGACTGTATGTTTCCAGGTATGCAAAAAGCAGTAGATTTATGAAGACAAATGTCTGGGAAAGTCTTAATAGGAATAATGAAATAAAAATTGAGAAACACTATTTCAGATACTGAGTAAACCATCTTGCAATTCATGAAACAGTCTTGCACAATTGTAGAACTGTTCTGCTACAAATTCCCACATTGCTCTTAAGAAACTCTGGCGGGGTTGCGTTTATGTGTTTATTTTCTAGTTTGATCTGTTATTGTAGCTTGAGATAACAGGAAATAGAGTGTTTTACTGCCAGTTATTTCAAGTCCAGTTCTGCTTCTCCCTCACTCACCTAAATTTTCAGTGCCTTGAGAACAGATGTCATCATATGTTTCTTTCATACCTTCCTTGAGGGAATAGCATGAAATGTCTTTATTTTACTTCTCCCTCCCTCTCTCATTGTCTGCGTATTCATTTTATCTGTTTCTTATTAGAGTGCAAGGAATGATGTTTGCAAAGCCGATACTAACCGTGGTTAAGACCTGACTTTTGCTTGAAAGACTTAGTATTCAGGAGATGATTAAAAAGCATTCGTTCTTACTAACAGGAAATATATAAAATGTCTTGACTGAGGCAGATGCCTGCCTTAGTAAAAGGTCTTCTTGCTGCCATCACTTTTCACATTCTCTTAAATCCATATCTTAGCAACAGAGTTTAAAAAGCTATTGTTAAAACAATGAAAAGTTTATTTTCTTAATCTAACCATAATTCTAACTCTCTAATACTTATTTCTTCATATTTGCTTACAAATTTTGTCCATGTATAGTTGATTTTTGTATTAAAACAACAATACCAAATACTGTTGTCAATGTCCTGTCCTGTATTTTATTCATTTAGAATCACGATATTTCTGTGTTTCTAGCCAATTACCAGAATTGTCATTTTAACAGCTGCATAACAGCCCATCACGTTTATTGATTGATCTTCCTTTTTTGCTGGACAATTTTGTTTTTCTTCATTCTTGAGTTATATATGATGCTTCTACCTAGTCTTTCTGCCATTGATTTTTCTCATTCTCCACTCAATATTGCCCTTTCATCCTGAATTACTATCTATTTGCTTGGTTTCTGACTATTGTGATTTCTACATGCATCAATTCACCTACATGCTTTTATACATGCATCAGTTCACCAAGATCTGATCAGTGATAGTTGCTTGATCCTTTACATTCCTGGCTCCAAAGAGTCAATGCTTCTGATTCCTGCTGCTCAAGAAGGATTTGGTATAGCTTGAGGCACGTGTGGAAAATCAGTTGGATGTTTCATGATAAGAGAGAAGACATAGCTCAGAATAATTAAAACATTTTAAAGGTAAAAGCCACATGTTTCCTCTTGAGATAAAGTTCTACACTATAGTAAATATGTTCCCAGAATACTCATGGATTACCTAATGATGATAAAAAAAATAGCAGCTAAGTATTGTTTTTAATTTTGAAGAAAAGCAAACAAATCAATAGCAATCATAACATTATATACCTAAACTAGGATGAATAATGCTTTCGTAGAAGATGTGATCTGAGTTCAAGTAATATCATTTATCAAATACAAAGGATTGCTGCTGCTCTTGACTTCAAGACACATTATATCTATCAAAGTTGAATCAATATAGACATAATTTGGATTCTTTAATAAAAACTCAGAGACCAGTCAAGATAAGATTGCTTAATAAGGTGGTGAATGGACTTCCCAGGTGGTGCTAGTAATAAAGAAACCGCCTGCCAATGCAGGAGACACAGGGGACTCGGGTTTCGTACCTGGGTTGGGAAGATCCCCTGGAGGAGGGCATGGCAATCCACTCCTGTATTCTTGCCTGGAGAATCCCAAGGACAGAAGAGCCTGGAGGAGCTACAGTCCACAGGGTTGCAAATAGTCGGACATGACTGAAGCGACTTAGCACGCATGCATGCAAGGTTGTGAATAAACAGTCTACATATTTGATATAAGGGAAGAAAAACTCTATGCAACAACAACAAAATAAAATGTTTAGGAATAAGAGTGCTGCTGCTGCTGCTAAGACACTTCAGTCGTGTCCAACTCTGTGCGACCCCATAGATGGCAGCCCACCNTAGCACGCATGCATGCAAGGTTGTGAATAAACAGTCTACATATTTGATATAAGGGAAGAAAAACTCTATGCAACAACAACAAAATAAAATGTTTAGGAATAAGAGTGCTGCTGCTGCTGCTAAGACACTTCAGTCGTGTCCAACTCTGTGCGACCCCATAGATGGCAGCCCACCATCCCTGGGATTCCCTAGGCAAGAACACTGGAGTGGGCTGCCATTGCCTTCTCGGAGGAATAAGAGTGAGATCTATATAAAGATCTACTTAAGATTTTAAAATGCTACTGAAACTACGTATGGAAAGATGTGTCATTTCTTGGATGAAAAAAAATCCACATCATAAAGGTGTGATTCAATAAAAATAGCAACAGCATTTTTATTTTGGAGTCAGACAGACTGGTATTAAAGTTCAAATGGAAAAATTAAACAAGAATAGACAAGAAAAATCTGGAGGAGTTGTGAGAAGGATCAGTGCTTCCACGTATTCAAGCATATTTTATATCTTCAAAAATAAAAACAATTTGGTACAAATTCCTGAGCTGAAAAACAAGAAATGGGTCTAAAATAAAAAGATTTAGCATATTAAAAAGGCAGCAGCCCACATCAGTAGGGTGAAGGCAGACTTTTCAAGGAACCATGTTGGATAAGTTGGTGGGATCTGTAGCAGTCTATAAAACAGTAACACATTTCTGTATGGACTCACTCCCCTTCTGTTCCTTTCCTATTCCTCTCTCCACTCTTTAGATCACACTCTCCAATAAATACGTACACAAAAGCCTTTGTTGCAAGTTCTGCTTTCTAGGGAACCCAGGCTTAAGTAATTATTCTATAGTTAAACTTTCCCCTCTTTCACTCTTTTTTTCATTATGCCTTTTACAATTTGTCAGAAATTAAAAACTCTCCAGTTTATCACTCTATTTCTATATTTATTCTAGTCTCAGTCTTAGAGTCATTTAGTTGCAGTCTCACTGCCAGTGGTTGGCTGAAGTCTTTCCTCTAGTTGATTCCTTAGTAAGGATTTATGGGAACAATATTCCCTGAATGTTCAAGATAATTTGTCTGTTGTCCTTACAACTGAAAAGCAATTAAATTGAATATAAAATGCTATGGTCATAATTTTTCCTTGAAGATTTTGTAGGTTTTCCTCTCTTGTGTTCTGATGTTGAAATCTGTAAAAAGTCTGAAACCAGCCTAAGATGGGTTTTTCTGCCTGTCTCAGATATTTTCTTTCTTTTAAAATCTATTAGGCTTATGAGTGTATTTCTCAACATGGATCATTCTGGGTAAATTTAATCTGGGGAATGGTTGATTTTCAATATGTGTAAAATCATTATTTCAGAAAAATTTTCTTGAGTAACTATTTCTGTTTCATTTTCCTTATTTATGAAATTTTAATTTCTGCTTCTATCATGGGACTTCCATCAATACTCGTTTCCTTTGAATCCCCTTCAAATTTTACATGTATTTCTGTTATTATATTTTTCTCCTACTGTATTCCTAAATTCCTCTAGCTCATAATTCATCCTTTCCTGTTATCTTCTTCTTGTTGTTTAGTTGCTAAGTCATGTCTGACTTTTTGAGACCCCATGAACTGCAGCCTGTCACCAGACTCCTCTGCTGGGATTTCACAGGCAAGAATGCTGAAGCGGGTTGCCATTTCCTTCTCCAGGGTATCTTCCCAACGCAGAGATTGAACCTGAGTCTCCTGCTTAGCAGGCGACCGTCTCTTCTCTGAGTTCCTGCCTTTCTGTCTTAGTGGTGATTGTTTCATAGCGGTGATTGTTTTGTTAGGCTCCCTTTCCCCTACCACCCTTCCCCCGCCGGCTTTAATGCACTCTTAAATATTTGGCCACAATTTTTTCTGCTCCATGGCAATTTCTTTCTGGTGAGTCTCTCATTTTCCCCTTGTTCTTCTTTTCCTCCCTCCACTAACGTTAACTGATTAGTTTATATAAAATTTCCTTATAGGAAGGGAGATTTTTGGAGTCAGTTTGCTTGTATTTGAAATCCAGCTCCACAACTTACCAGATGGTTTGAGTTTAGGAAAAGTTATTTAACCTCTTGATCTCAGTTTTTTCATCTACAAAATGGGAAGAATAAAAGCACCTACTTCTTAGTGCTGTTGAGAGAATAGAAAAAAAATAGCACAATTAAGGGTGAGAGTGGTGTTATACACATAGTTTAATGGTCACTAAGGGCTGATGCTAAAGCTGAAACTCCAGTACTTTGGCCACCTCATGAGAAGAGTTGACTCATTGGAAATAAAGCTATGACCAACCTAGACAGCATATTAAAAAGCAGAGACATTACTTTGTCAACAAAGGTCTGTCTAGTCAAGGCTATGGTTTTTCCTGTGGTCATGTATGGATGTGAGGGTTGGACTGTGAAGAAAGCTGAACACCGAAGAATTGATGTTTTTAAACTGTGGTGTTGGAGAAGACTCTTGAGAGTCCCTTGGACTGAAAGGAGATCCAACCAGTCCATTCTAAAGGAGATTAGCCCTGGGATTTCTTTGGAAGGAATGATGTTAAAGCTGAAACTCCAGTACTTTGGCTACCACATGCGAAGAGTTGACTCATTGGAAAAGACTCTGATGCTGGGAGGGATTGGGGGCAGAAGGAGAAGGGGACGACAGAGGATGAGATGGCTGGATGGCATCACGAACTCAATGGACGTGAGTCTGAGTGAACTCCAGGAGTTGGTGATGGACAGGGAGGCCTGGCGTGCTGCGATTCATGGGGTCACAAAGAGTCAGACACGACTGAGTAACTGAACTGAAGACATCTATAATATTCAGATACAATATTAAAATACCTAAAAATCCAACCTGTTTTCTATAGTCTTGCTCCTTGGCAGACCTTTGAGATGCTGACTTTGGGCTGAATTTCCATCAGCTATGACTATGTGTTTCAAATTTCTGACCCTTCCATCTGCACAATTTCTGAAACTACTTTATAATATAGATCCACAGTCTGATTGTTTTCATTTCTAGAATCATGAACACAAGGAGAGGCTGGTTGTTTGTGATTTTATGTGTTTATAATACGATGAAATGAAGATTATCTAATTGAATTATATGTTTATCTACTAGGAAAGGTCCTATGGTACTTGATTTAAAGTGTACAATACAGAATTAATTGCTTACAATCCTAACTTAAGCTTGTTGTTGTTCAGTGTCTAAGTGTGTCTGACTCTTTGTAACTTCATGGACTGCAGTACACCAGGTCTCCCTGTCCCTTACTGCCTCCTGGAGTTTGCCCAAGTTCATGTCCATTCAATCAGTGACAGGTAAATTTAAGTTTGAGCTAACCATTAATATTTATTTTTTAAAAGATCTGTAAAATCACCTTTCAACAAGCAAATTCTCAACTCAAACCTCATTTATAGCTTAGTGAAAGAATACAAATTATTTTTTTACTGCAACAATTATACTTTAAGAACTAACACATAATCCAATGTCCTGATGTCAACCCTACATGAGTTTATTTTGAACATTTCCCTAGGATATACAAATTATTAGGAGAATGTATTTCTTTGAGTCTGCCAACCTGATGCAGATGGTACAATTTCTGACGCTTCACTATTCTTGTTCAGTTCAGTTCAGTCGCTCAGTCATCTTCTATTCTTTGTGACCCCATGAACCGCAGCATGCCAGGCCTCCTTGTCCATCACCAACTCCCAGAGTCCACCCAAACCCATGTCCATTGAGTTGGTGATGCCATAGACATCACCAAGTCAACCATAGCCTTGACTAGATGGACCTTTGTTGACAAAGTAATGTCTCTGCTTTTTAATATGCTGTCTAGGTCATAACTTTCCTTCCAAGGAGTAAGCGTCTTTTAATTTCATGGCTGCAGTCACCATCTGCAGTGATTTTGAAGCCCAGAAAAATAAAATCAGCCAATGTTTCCACTGTTTCCCCATCTTATTTGCCATGAAGTGATGGGACCAGATGCCATGATCTTAGTTTTCTGAATGTTGGGGGTTCCCTTATTAAGAATCAGTATTTTCTAAGGTTTTTTTTTTTGGGGGGGGGGTCAGGAAAAAGAGATCATAACTTTTGCTGAATGAAAATTCCATAATTCATTTTATCTGGAGATAACATTAAGAGATGGTGGCCAATCAAATTAAGTTACTCAAAACATAAATTATTAGAATATAAAAAATAAAAGCCAACTAACAGGATCTAACAGGATAAAACAGTAGCTGGGTTAACATCAGAAGTTTCTTAATTTCCATTTATTAATAGTCTTTCTAACTTTACTCCCTTACTTCCTGACTCAAAGGGAAGTTGTACCTTCTTCCACCTGAGGCAAATGATTTCTTTTGGATTTACATTTCCTGATCTGCTGCCTCTTCTGGAATATTCCTTCATTATATATCTCCCATCATTTATCTCCCTTCTCTTCTTCAACACTAGGTCTCTACTCTTAGTGTCCATTACTATATAAAGCTTCTTCATCCTTTGGCCACTCTAACCTCCATGCCAAACTTATTTTTAAAAAGCATATTTCTTTACTCTTGTCTTCCTCTCAATTCACTACAATCTATATTTTGCTCCTCACCACCAAATGGAAATTGCTCTATGGTTGTCACTGATCCCTCATTTGTTACAGTCAGTTTTCTTTAGTCTCCAGTGGAATAATTTGTTTATTATAGAATTAAGAAAACCTTAATAGAAAAACAAAATGCATGACTCAGGTCATCAAGTACAACTTGTTTGGGTTTAGACCAAAAGGAAAAAGAGAACTCATCTTTGTAGCCCCAGAAAAATAAAAATAAAATCTACCAAGTAAAAAAAAAAAAAAAGAGTTCTCTTTATTCCTCAAGTTGCTTGTCAATTCTAAGACTTACCAGAGTGCTAATGATTTCCTTCTTAAACCACGCCTCTGTACTTGATAGGTTTTGTTATGTCAAAGGTTTTGTTCCTATTTTTCAAACCATGTTTTAGTTGCTTTGGTGGGAGAGGGAGGGCTCCTCTTCCTCATCTGCCTACTTATTTAGAAATTGAACACCAGAGAACTGACTTCAATTCTTTTCTTACTGCATACCTGTAGAATTTCATCCACCCATGTGATTTTAACCATCATTTAGTAATTGCATCTCCAAATTCTTAGACAGTTATTTGCCCTCCCCAAGTCCTCCAAGTCAGTTTCTGAATACATACTGGATATCTCTATCTAGACCTAAAATATCAATTTTAAGCTCAGCATGGCTAAAGCTGAACTAATTATCTTGAACCATTTCTGATTCTATGTAATGTATCCTTATCCAGAGTGTCCTTTAGTCCTGCTGAAGAAAATATGTGTTGCATGTAGATTATAGACAAACTAGTTTCCTGAGCATTTTTATAATTACCTTCTCACAGATCCCACAAAAGCACTTTAAATCATTTTTTGTTTAGAGGAGGCTCAGCAAGTTTAATTTCTTCCAAGTGGTAACTTGGTAAGCAAAGGAGCCGGGATTCAAAACCCAAATCTGAAGCTTTTGCACTAGCCAGCCCTGGCTCCATGGACACCATATATTACCCAAAAGGTAGAAATCTCAAGGTATTCTGGAATCCTCTCTCTTTCCTCTATTCTAAGCAGTCTCTTCAATTAGCATCGATTTTTACTCCTAAATATCTCTTAAATCACCCTAGCTACTGCTGCAGTTGAAGCCCTTCCCTCCTTTCTAAGGGCTTATGGCCGTGGCTTTCTAATCAGCCTCCTGAGTCCAGCCTCTTGAAAAGCCAAAGCCATCCTTCCTTTTGCAATCAGAACAATCAGTCTTGAGAAACAAATTTATTTCAAACTCCTAAGTAAAGTACTCCAGTGACTCTTCCACTCCTAAAAGTGTAAACTTCTTCATACAACATTCTACATGGCTAAAATTTTACCATCCGACTCTGTATAACCTCACCTTTGGCAACATGCATTCCTAGGCCTTCCTCTCCACCTAGGGTCTGCCAAACATACTTGGCTTTTTCATACTCCTAGCCAATACTTGCTCAGTTCTTCTCTTCATTGCCTGGTAGTCTTCCCCAGTCTTCAAAATCAACATCTAAAATCATCTCATTAAGTCTTTTCTGAGATGGTCAGACAGCATTAATCACTCACAACCTTCAGGAGCCATTAAAACTCTTTTGCTTCTATAAGGCACTTTTCACAGAGGACAGCTATTACAGATTTGTATGTCTCTTTCCTAGACATGAAATCCCCAGGAACAGGGACCATGCTATCTTCATACACCCGTGCTATCCCATATTCCCCTTGCTATCTTCATATTCCCTACTTTTAGCAATGTATCACAAAACTGCATCAGCTTAAAGGTCCCTTAACTGAGGAATTTCATATAAGTATGAATCAGTGTCTGATTCCAAGAGGTTAGAAATCATGTATATTTGTTCACAGAGATCATTGTTAATAAGTGGTACTAAAAACTGATTGTTAGCTAGATGAAAATATAAATATGTAAACTGATGAATGCTGATATTTGAAACTGCATAAAACTGGCTTAAGACTCAACATTTAAAAAACTAAGATCATGGCATTGGGTCCCATCACTTCATGACAAACAGAAGGGGAAAATGAGGAAGCTCTGACAACTTTCCTCTTCTCGGGCTCTAAACACATTGTGGTAGTGACTGCAGCCATGAAATTGGAAGACAATTGCTTCTTGGCAGAAAAGACATGACAAACCTAGACAGTGTATTAAAAAGCAGAGACATTACTTTGCTGACAAAGGTCAGTATAGTCAAGGCTATAGTCTTTCCAGTAGTCATGTACAGTGGACCCTAAAGAAGGCAGAACAACAAAGAATTGATGGTTTTGAACTGTGGTCTTGTAGAAGACTATTGAGAGTCCCTTAGACAGCAAGGAGATCAAACCACCAGTCAATCCTAAAGGAAATCTACCCTGAATACTCAATAGAAGGACTGATGCTAAAGCTGAAGATCCAAAACTTTGGCCACCTGATGTGAACAGCTGACTCATTGGAAAAGACCCTGATGCTGGGAAAGATTGAAGGCGGAAGGAGGAGGGCAACAGAGGATGAGATGGTTGGATAGCATCACTAATTCAATGGACATGAATTTAGGCAAACTCTGGGGCCGGGGGGTGGAGAAGGCAATGGCACCCCACTCCAGTACTCTTGCCCGGAAAATCCCATGGACAGAGGAGCCTGGTAGTCTGCAGTCCATGGGGTCACTAAGAGTTGGACAAGACTGAGCTACTTCACTTTCACTTTTCACTTTCATGCATTGGAGAAGGAAATGGCAACCCACTCCAGTGTTCTTGCCTGGAGAATCCCAGGGACTGGGCAGCCTGGTGGGCTGCCGTCTATGGGGTTGCACACAGTCGGACACGACTGAAGTGACTTAGCAGCAGCAGCTGGGAGGTAGTGAAGGACAGGGAAACCTGGTGTGCTGCAGTCCATGGAGTTGTGAAGAGTCGGACATGACTTGCTAATTAAATGACAAAAACAATGCACTAGGTATTCTTAATACTACTATATACACTTAGTCTGTTATGTTGCCTGTGGAAGACTCAGTGCACATCTTTAGAAGCCCTTGCAGCTTGATGGCCAACACTGCCATGGAATACTGGCTGCATGAACGCTGTTTGGAGCTAATAAATTCCACGGAACTTAGGTCAAATTGGAGTAAGCACTAAGTTCCCAAATCAAGTGCACAGGTTCCTAGCATGAAACTGAGCTCAAGGGCACCTATAGGAAGTTCACAGCAGTTCCATTTATACCTAAGAGCAGCTCAATGGGCTTTGCCCCACCAGCCTGTTCTGGGAGGTGGTGAAGGACAGGGAAACCTGGTGTGCTGCAGTCCAGGGAGTTGTGAAGAGTCGGACATGACTTGGTAATTAAATGACAACAACAACGCACTAGGTATTCTTAATGCTACTATATACACTTAGTCTGTTATGTTGCCTGTGGAAGACTCAGTGCACATCTTTAGAAGCCTTTGCAGCTTGATGGCCAACACTGCCATGGAATACTGGCTACATGAACACTGTTTGGAGCTAATAAATTCCATGGAACTTAGGTCAAATTGGAGTAAGCACTAAGTTCCCAAATCAAGTGCACAGGTTCCTAGCATGAAACTGAGCTCAAGGGCACCTATAGGAAGTTCACAGCAGTTCCATTTATACCTAAGAGCAGCTCAATGGGCTTTGCCCCACCAGCCTGTCTTACTGCCGACTGGACCAGAAATCTGAAGAACTCTCAAACTTTCTAATAGTCTTCATGACTTTTGGCATTGATCTAAATTGGGAACTTATCTCAGAGATCAGGAGACTGCAGCATATTCCCCTGAGTTATCCTGATTACAGGGATAAGGTGGGAGTTGGGTAAGGGGCAGTAGAGATATTAATATTTAATTACCTAATGATATTAGTGTTAATTAACACAGAAGGTTCTGGAACATTACCCTGAGCATTTGCTTTTCCTAACTTCAACATTCATATTTTAATTTTTCAACTCACCTAAAAATAGGTTGCAGAAAGACTGAGTAAATCTATAGTTGTGAGAATAAAGCCAGAGAATGGAAGTAAATTTCTGAGGAATAGAAGAACGACACTTTGCCCTCCACTTCATATCAAGGAGCTTACATAACTTCAGATCCTTGGGTTTGCATTCCCAGATTCAGCACTACTAAAATCACCAAGCAATATTACATCTGCTTGCACATCTTCCCCTTACAGAGAAAACAAATACAAATGACTTCCAATCACAGGGCAGCACCGGCAGGTAGGCATGTTTGTCAAGCATCCACTTTGGACCATTATGGGCTTTCTGTGAGGCAGAGGTATTCCTACATAACAAGGCTTCATCATTCCGCCTGATGAGATAGCCCTTCATGATTTCTGCTGAAAGTACTAATAATCACGGGCTCTTCAGACTCAGAATTCATATTTTCTTTTCCATCCACACTCTCTTTATCTTACTAATAGTGTCAGAAAATGTTCAACAAGACTTTTCTAGTGAATAGAACACTTTCTGGTTTTATCTTTGGCACTTTGGAAATCTATGTGAATAATACTTCCAGGCCAATAGGGCATCATTTATTAAGTTGTTGTTTCTATAACTGATAACCTCAGTTATCAGTTCTGGGCTATGAAAACAGTCTAAAGAGAGTTCAAAGAAAAGGTTGAAAAATATTAAACACAGAGTTTGTGATGCAGTGCTTATTAAGACATACTGAACCCTGTATAAAAACTGGCTTCATTTTCTTGAAAGAAAATGCAAAGGAAATTTACAGTCATTATCTCTGGGTGGTGTAGGTTACCAGTGATTATTATTTTCTCTCTCTCTCTTTTTTTTTTTTTTTGCTCATTGGTGTTTCTGATTTTTCCACAATGAGCTTGCATATTACTTATGTAGGGAGAAAGGATATTTGACTTAAACTTGAGGGCAATAGGACTTCCAAAGCAAATATGGTTTGGAATAACCAGAAAAATATGTCCTTTTCATCACAGGGGACTGGAAAGATAAAATAAAAATTAAAAAAATAGAAAGTCAAGAGACACCTGGAGTAACAGGCAAGTTTGGCCTTGAGGTACAAATTGAAGCTGGGCAAAGGCTAACAATTTTGCCAAGAGAATGCACTGATCATAGAAAAAAACCCTCTTCCAACAACACAAGAGACAAGTGTACACATGGACATCACCAGATGGTCAATACTGAAATCCGATCAATTATATTCTTTGTAGTCAAAGATAGAGAAGCTCTATACAGTCAGCAAAAATAAGACCGGGCGCTGACTGTGGCTCAGATCATGAACTGCTTATTGCAAAGTTCAGACAAATTGAAGAAAATAGGGAAAAGTAGCAGACCATTCAGTTATGCCCTAAATCAAATCCCTTATGATTATACAGCAGAAGTGACAAATAGATTCAAGGGATTAGATCTGAGGGACACAGTGCCTGAATAACTGTGGATGGAAGTTCATAACATTGTATAGGAGGCAGTGATCAAAACCAAGAAGAAGAAATGCAAAAAGACCAAATGGTGGTCTGAGGAGGCCTTACAAATAGCTGAGAAAAGAGAAGTGAAAAGCAAAGGAGAAAAAGAAAGATAAACCCATCTGAATGCAGAGTTCCAGAGAATAGCAAGGAGAGATAATAAAGCCTGCTTAAGAAGGCAATGGCATCCCACTCCAGTACTCTTGCCTGGAAAATCCCATGGACAGAGGAGCCTGGTGGGCTGCGGTCCATGGGGTCGCTAAGAGTTGGACATGACTGAGCAACTTCACTTTCACTTTTCACTTTCATGCATTGGAGAATGAAATGGCAACCCACTCCACTGTTCTTGCCTGGAGAATCCCAGGGACGGGGGAGCCTGGTGGGCCGCTGTCTATGGGGTCGCACAGAGTCGGACACGACTGAAGCAACTTAGCAGCAGCATCAGGGAGAAGGCAATGGCACCCCACTCCAGTACTCTTGCCTGGAAAATCCCATGGACAGAGGAGCCTGGTAGGCTGCAGTCCATGGGGTCGCTAAGAGTCAGACATGACTGAGCGACTTCGCTTTCACTTTTCATTTTCATGCATTGGAGAAGGAAATGGCAACCCACTCCAGTGTTCTTGCCTGGAGAATAACAGGGATGGGGGAGCCTGGTGGGCTGCAGTCTATGGGGTCGCACAGAGTCAGACATGACTGAAGTGACTTAGCAGCAGCAGCAGCAAGTGAACAATGGGAAGAAATAGAGGAAAAACATAGAATGGGAACGATTAGAGATTCTCTTCAAGAAAATCAGAGATAGCAAGAGAACATTTCACGCAAAGAGGGGCACAATAAAGGACAGAAATGGTATGGACCTAACAGAAGCAGAAGAACTTAAAAAAAAGGTGGCAAGAATACACAGAAGAACTGTACAAAAAAGGGCTTAATGACCTGGATAACCACAATGGTGTGGGGTCACTCACCAAAAACCAGACTTTCTGGAGTATGAAGTCAAGTTGTCCTTAGGAAGTTACTGCAAACAAAGCTTGTGAAGGTGATAGAATTCCAGCTGAGCTATTTCAAATCCTAACAGATGATGCTCTTAAAGTGCTGTATTCAATATGCCAGCGAATTTGGAAAGCTCAGCAATGGTCACAGGACTAGAAAAGGTCAGTTTTTACTCCAATCCCAAATAAGGATAATGCCAAAGAATGTTCAAACTACCATACAATTGCTCAGGACATGAACCGGAAGTTCCAGATACACAGGCTGGATTTAGAAAAGTCAGAGGAACCAGAGATCAAATTGTCAATATTTGTTGGATCATTTAAAAAGCAAAAGAATGCCAGAAAAAAGATCCACTTCTGCTTCACTGACTACACTAAAGCCTTTAATTGTGTGAACCACAAAAACTGTGGAAAAGTCTTAAAGAGATGGGAATACCAGACACCTTACCTGACTCCTGAGAAACGTGTATGCAGGTCAAAAAGCAACAGCTAGAATCAGGTATGGAATAAAGGACTGGTTCAAAATTGGGAAAGGAATATGTCAAGGCTGTATATTGTCACCCTGCTTATTTAATTTATATGGAGAGTACATCATGCAAAATGCCAGGTTGGATGAAGCACAAGCTGGAATCAAGAGTGCCAGGAGAAATATTAACAAATTCAGATATTCAGATGATACCATCCTAAAGGCAGAAAGCGAAGAAGAGTTAAAGAGCTTCTTGATGAA
Organism: Oreotragus oreotragus; assembly: GCA_006410675.1. Lineage (NCBI taxonomy): Eukaryota > Metazoa > Chordata > Mammalia > Artiodactyla > Bovidae > Oreotragus > Oreotragus oreotragus. The sequence continues at coordinate 30,787 of SJYX01013827.1, read as the reverse complement.
GGTAAAAGAGGAGAGTTACAAAACTGAATTAAAACTCAACATTGAAAAAACTAAGATCATAGCATATTGTTCCATCATTTTATTGCAAATAGATGTGGAAAAAATGGAAACAGTGGCAGACTTTATTTTCTTGGGCTCCAAAATCACTGAGGATGGTGACTGCAGCCATGAAATTAAAAGGCGTTTGCTCCTTAGAAGAAAAGTTACGACACCTAGTTCAGTTCAGTCGCTCAGTCGTGTCCGACTCATTGCGACCCCATGAATCGCAGCACGCCAGGACTCCCTGTCCATCACCAACTCCCGGAGTTCACTAAGACTCACGTCCATCGAGTCCGTGATGCCATCCAGCCATCTCATCCTCGGTCGTCCCCTTCTCCTCCTGCCCCCAATCCCTCCCAGCATCAGAGTCTTTTCCAATGAGTCAACCCTTCGCATGAGGTGGCCAAAGTACTGGAGTTTCAGCCTTAGCATCATTCCTTCCAAAGAAATCCCAGGGTTGATCTCCTTCAGTAAGAACTAAAGAGCCTCTTGATGAAAATGAAAGCGAAGAGTGAAAAAAGTTGGCTTAAAACTCGACATTCAGAAAACTAAGATCATGGCAACTGGTCCCATCACTTCATGGCAAATAGATGGGGAAACAGTGGAAACAGTGAGAAACTTTATTTTGGGGAGCTCTAAAATCACTGCAGATGGTGACTGCAGTCATGAAATTAAAAGATGCTTGCTCCTTGGAAGAAAAGTTATGACCAACCTAGACAGCATATTAAAAAGCAGTGACATTACTTTGGCAACAAAGGTGTGTATAGTCAAGGCTATGGTTTTTCCAGTAGTCATGTATGGATGTGAGAGTTGGACTGTAAAGAAAGCTGAGCATCAAAGAACTGATGCTTTTGAACTGTGGTGTTGGAGAAGACTCTTGAGAGTCCCTTGGACTGCAAGGAGATCCAACCAGTCCATCCTAAAGGAAACCGGTCCTGAATATTCATTGGAAGAATTGATGCTGAAGCTGAAACTCCGATACTTTTGCCACCTTATGCAAAAAAAAACTAACTCATTTGAAAAGATCCTGATGCTGGGAAAGATTGAAGGTGAGAGAAGAAGGGAACGATAGAGGATGAGATGATTGGATGGCATCACCAGCTCAATGGATATGAGTTTGAGTAAAGTCTGGGAGTTGTTGTTGGACAGGGAGGCCTGGCATGCTGCAGTCCATGGGGTTATAAAGAATCAGATGTGAATGAGTGACTGAAGTGATAACTGATTGACTTAGTCCTGAAATCTATGGGCTCTATGGTAGGGCTACTGGTCACCTCCAAAAGGACTTATGCCAATACATGCCTCCCAAGACTGCTGCTTCCAGTGTCCGTTTCCCCATGGCAGGCCACTGCCAACCCACATCTCTGCAGAAGACCCTCAAATACTCACAGGCAGATCTGGCTCAGTCTCTTGTGAGATTACTGCTCCTTTCCCCTGGGTTTTGTTTATGCCCTACAAGAGTCTCTGTTTCCCCCAGTCTATGGACATTCTGTAATCAAATCCTGCTGTCCTTCAAAGTCAGATTCCCTGGGGATTCCCAGTCCCTTAGCTGGATCCCCAGGTTGGGAAGTCTATGTGGGGCCTAGAAACTTTGCAGCAGTGAAAGAATTTCTTGGCATTATTATTCTCCAGTTTGTGGGTCGCCCACCCAGTGAGTACAGGATTTTATTTTTTCGTGATTGCACCCCTCCTACCATCTTGTTGTGGCTTCTCCTTTACCCTTAGACATGGGGTATTTTTTTTTTGGGGGGGGTGGGTTCCAACATCCTCCTGTTGATGGTTGTTCAACAGTTGTGATTTTGGTGTTCTCAAAGGAGAAGATGAGCGCATGTCTTTCTACTCCTTTTTTCTAGGAAAGATTGAGGACAGGAAGAGAAGGGGGCAACAGAGAATGAGATGGTTGGATAACATCACCGACTCAATGGACATGAGTTTGAGAAAACTCAGGGAGATAATGAAGGACAGGGAAGTGTGCTGCAGCTCATGGGGCCACAAAGAGCCAGACATGACTGAGTGACTGAACAACCTGTGACTAGAGTCTGAGCAGTTTCAAGGGAGCATAGGAGCTGAGAAGATAAGACTTTTTAAGCAGAAGTATGTCCATCCAATTTAACCTTTCTCATATTCTCAGATACACTATTGTTTATATGTAGAATTTTGCTGCATTTTATACTATATAGAGGACATAACAAACAGGATTTTATGAAAAATATATAATCTTTTATTGTGAGGTCTATACTTCTAACATGGGCAATATCTTGTGTACAAGGATACATCATAGATGATCTCAGAAACCCAAAACACATATCTTCCAGAACCATCTAGTTACTATATTTGTGTCTGTTTATACTGTCACCTCAGGTACATCATGTCTCTCATTCAGGTTAAGTGCTTTCAGTTCAGTTCAGTTCAGTCACTCAGTCGTGTCCGACCCTTTGCGACCCCAGGTCTCCCTGTCCATCACCAACTCCCGGAGTTCACTCAGACTCACGTCCATCGAGTCAGTGATGCCATCTGATCAAATAATAATAGTTTGCAAGTTAAAGAGATTGTTTAGAGTTATGATTAGCTATGTTTGCATGTGTACTCAGTCAGTCATTCAGCCATGTCTGACTCTTTCTGAACCTATGGACTGTTGTTCACCAGGCTCCTCTGCCCATGGGATTCACCAGACAAGAATGCTGGAGTGGTTTGCTGTGCCCTCCTCCAGGGGAACCTTCCCAACCCAGGGATCGAACCCAGGTCTCATGCCTTCAGGTAGATTCTTTACCATCTGAGCTACCAGGGAAGCCCAAGAATACTGGAGTGGGTAGCCTGTCCCTTCTCCAGGGGATCTTCCATTGCTACCTTTGCCTCAATCTAAATATACTCAAGTTGGGAACTAGATTAGGACTTAGAGCTGTGTGTGTCTTTATACCTTCTTAGAGATATTGTGTGTGTGTAATCACACAACCACAGAATTAGACATGATGACTACAAACATAAATGTTTATATCTTTTTAACAGGACTACCTTTATATTTCACTTATTTGAATAGAGACTAGAAACTGGAGTTTACCTCCTTGACTTATTATGCTCGAACCTTAGACAAGTCTTTTGTCCACTCTGTACCTCTGTTTGAGTGTCTGCATGCTCAGTTGCTTGAGTCATGTCCAACTCTTTGTGATCCCATGGACTCTAGCCCGCCAAGCTTCTCTGTCCATGGAATTCTCCAGGCAGGAATACTGAAGTGGGTTGCCATTTCCTCTTCCAGAGGACCTTCTCAACCCAGGGATCAAACCCGTGGCTCCTGCATTGGCAGATTATTGACCGCTGAGCTAGCCTATGTCGCTGTTTACTTATCTGTAGAATGGAGATAATGCTAGTGACTACCTTAGGGACCTTTCATGAAGATAATATGAACTAGAATGTATAAAACATCAAGGCCAAATTACTAGCACATAGCTGTTGCTCTATTAGTTTCTATTGTTTTTATCATTATCATTATTAATATTGTCATCAGAAGGAAAGAGATTTTTTTTCTTAGAATTTTTTTTGCCTAGGACTCCTATTATTTTCTCTGGTTTAGCTGAATGACAGTGCTTGCAGGGCCTGTGATAGAAACCCCCATACTAAGCCACAAAGTCTCAAGGAGCCCTCAGCCTTGATGTCAAGCTCTAGAGAATGTAGCTTGCAGTATTTTTACCTGTGTACTCCCTGTGGGTGATCAGGAAATGAGAGCTTTATAGAATTTTTCCTTCCTTCTGTTGCTTATGGTTTAATTTTTTGCTAAATGGAAAAATATTTTGCTACACGCCCACATCCTCAGGTTTTTCACATCAGAGAGAAATGCTGGCAGCAGCTGTTACTTCTCCAGATGTTTGCTCCTTCTTGTGTGGCTGTCTGCATGTTTCTGGCCCTTAGAGCCACGGAACATCTCATTTTCAGAAATAGCACTATGATGTACCAACACTAAACTCATTTCCTGTCTTGAGTGGGCCCAGAGCATTTCAGTAAATTCACAAGTGTATTATAGACTGGGAAAGAATAGAAAACATGCTTTACTCTTTTGCAAGGTTTACCAAGATCCATGTGAATGAAACAGACTGACCTTGTGCTTTCATGTGAAGTATTAAAGATCCCAGTGAAAGTCACTCAGCCGTAGTCCATGCAGTTCTCCAGCCCAGAATACTAGAGTGGGTAGCCTTTCCTTTCTCCAGGGGATCTTCCCAACCCAAGGATCAAGCCCCAGTCTCCCATATTGCAGGCAGATTCTTTACCAGCTGAGCCACCAGGGAAGCCCAAGAATACTGGAGTGGGTAGCCTATCCCTTCTCCAGGAGAACTTCCTGACCCAGGAATTGAACCTGCATTGCAGGCAGATTCTTTACCAACTGAGCTATAGGCAAGGATGGAATGAGCCAGCCAAGGGCCAAACATGACAACATGTTTTGATATCCAGACTGTCTGGCTGAGAACTTTGTAGCTCATTTATGCTCATTCCTCTGAGCATGGACTTTTTTTTTTCCTTAGCAATTTCAAGAAATAGAAACTTCAACAAGAAACTCATAAGCAAGCTGTGATATGCACTTGTAGTTACCGGGACACTCTCTGGAGTCCCAGTCACCATTATCATTGATAGCTTACAGTGAAGGGTGTTGGATTTGTGATCTCCGAAGAAGATTTATCTTCAGGACCAGAGATCAGGCTTGATCACTCAAGAGCTTTTGTGTAGCAGAGTTTTACTAAAATATAAAAAGGGACAGAGAAAGCTTCCAACTTAGACACCAGAAGGGGGATGGAGATTGCCCCAATCCCTAGTCTTAGCAAGAGAATTAAATACTTTTTAACTGGTTATGAGGGAGGGATGATTTGGGAGAATAGCATTGAAATATGTATACTATCATGTAAGAAATGAATTGCCAGTCTATGTTCAATGCAGGATGCAGGATGCTTGGGGCTGGTGTATGGGGATGATCTGGAGGGAAGATGTGGGGTGGGAGGTGGGAGGGGGGTTCATGTTTGGGCTGTCTCTTATACACATCTAGATGTGTATAAGAGACAGNCAAGAGAATTAAATACTTTTTAACTGGTTATGAGGGAGGGATGATTTGGGAGAATAGCATTGAAATATGTATACTATCATGTAAGAAATGAATTGCCAGTCTATGTTCAATGCAGGATGCAGGATGCTTGGGGCTGGTGTATGGTGATGATCTGGAGGGAAGATGTGGGGTGGGAGGTGGGAGGGGGGTTCATGTTTGGGAGTTCGTGTAAAAAAATAATAATAATAAATAAATAAATAAATACAAAAAATAAAAAAATAAAACCAGAAAAAAAAAAAAAAAGAATATCTCAAGGTTGTAAAGATCTTACTAGATCCACTCCCATATATACATTTTAAGCTAGCAGGATTAGTCAGAAGGTTTTCAGGAAGGAGAAACTTGTCCTCAAGCAGGATACATTATTGTTATATAATCCTTACTAAGGAATGTAGGGGAAAAAAAATTTGTCTTTTCCTCCTTGAGAATTCCAGATCCCTATCTCCTCCTTGAGAGCCCCAGCTCCCTTCCTCCTCCTCGGGGACCCCAGATTTCTTATCCACCTGCCTAGGAATTTACACTTTCATCATCATCCTCGTTATCTCTGCATTTTCCCTCAGTCTTGAGTCTTCACTACTCCATCCATTCTAGTTGTCTGATGCTGCAGGCTGTCACAGAGTGAATCAAGCAAGCCTCTATCTCCAGGGCCCAAAGATGGGCTGAGCACTATGTACTTTCTGAAAGTGTAAATAAGTGTTATTCGCTCAGCCACCTCTGATTCTTTCTGTCCTCAGGGTCTGTACTCCACCAGGCTCCTCTGTCCATGGAAGTCTCCAGGCAAAAATATTGGAGTGGGTTGCCATTTCCTTCTCCAGGGGATCTTCCCAACCCAGGGATGGAACCTGGGTCTCCAGCATTGCAGTAGATTCTTTACCATCTGAGCCACCAGGTAAGCCCCCTATTGTGCACATAAAAGAGTTCTGTAATTAGACCATTTCTGTGCAGTCTGAAAGACAAAGTAAGCACATGCAAAGCAACTAAAAAGCTATAAGATACCTAAATGACAATGCATCCTCCAAAGTGGGAGTCCCAAAACAAGGGAGTTCAAAGTTAACTATAATTATGTGACCAGAAGAGGAAGAATAGAAAGGAATAGGAATTCAGCTAAGCCATGGAGGATCAGCACATTTAGAGAAGGGAGGCAGAGATGTGTTTAGGTTGGTGAAAAAGTAATTGTGGCTTCAGGCTATGAATTTTAAATCATTATAACTAGGCTCAAATATGTCTTTATTAATCAAGATAGGAACCATTATAATCAACACATTTTTTGCCAATGAGAAATAACTTTGTTTATTCCTGTAGCATTAAAACTGTGCTTTGTGTCTTAGAAAGCATTTTCTTTTTAAAATTTATTTATTTTAATTGAAGAATAATTACTTTACAATATTGTGATTTTTTTTGCCATACATCAACATGAATTGGCCACAGGTATACACGTGTCCCCTCAACCCTGAACCCCTCCTTAGCCTATCCCTCTGGGTTGTCCCAGAAAATGGGCTTTTGGTGCCTAGCTTCATGCATTGAACTCGCACTGGTCACCTGTTTTACATATGGTAATGTACATGTTTCAATGCTATTCTCTCAAATCATCCCACCCTCGCCTTCTCCCACTGAGTCCAAAAGTNCTATCCCTCTGGGTTGTCCCAGAAAATGGGCTTTTGGTGCCTAGCTTCATGCATTGAACTCGCACTGGTCATCTGTTTTACATATGGTAATGTACATGTTTCAATGCTATTCTCTCAAATCATCCCACCCTCGCCTTCTCCCACTGAGTCCAAAAGTCTGTTCTTTACATCTGTGTCATCCTACCTGCATGTAAGACCATTGGTACTGTCTTTCTAAATTCCACATATATGAGTTTATACACTGTATTTGTTTTTTCTCTTTCTGATTTACTTCACCTTGTAATAGGCTCAAGATTCATCCACCTGGTTAGAACTTACTCAAATGCATTCCTTTTTATAACTGAGTAACATTCCATTGTGTATGTGTACAACAACTTCCTTATCCAATCATCTGCCAATGGACATCTAGGTTGCTTCCATGTCCTACTTATGGTAAATAGTGCTGCAATGAACACTGGGGTTCAAAGATGGCAGAGGAGTAGGTGGACATGGAGTACATCTCTCTCTACGGATATATCAGCAATACACCTTCAGACACAAAAGTGCGTGCAGAACACCAGCTGAGGGCAGACAGGAGTACCTGCCCAGCAAAAAAGAATACATTCACCAAGTCGCTTCAGCTGTGTCCGACTCTGTGCAACCCCATAGACAGCAGCGCACCAGGTTCCCCCATCCCTGGAATTCTCCAGGCAAGAACACTGGAGTGGGTTGCCATTTCCTTCTCCAATGCATGAAAGGAAAAGTGAAAGTGAAGTCGCTCAGTCATGTCCGACTCTTAGCGATCCCATGGACTGTAGCCTACCAGGCTCCTCTGACCGTGGGATTTTCCAGGCGAGAGTACTGGAGTGGGTTGCTATTGCCTTCTAATATATTTAGACCCATGCAAAACTCAGTAGGACAAAGGAACTAGGGGGGGAAATAGGAGAATTAGTAGGACCGGACCTGCCCTCGGTGGGTGAGGGAACTGAAGCAGGGGTCCGATCCCCATACCAGGGCAATTGTCTGAGTCAGAGGAGAAACGCTTAAGGCTGAGTGTGAAACAGCTGATCTGTGGCAGCCTAAATGGAATGAGAATCAGACGGTCCTTGCCACAGCCATACTTACCCCAGAGGGCGCAGTGGCTGGAAACTGGAGTTTAGGGATTGTGAAGCAATCCCTGGGTGCCGGCTGCTGCTGAGTTTGGAGAGACAGATTGTGGGGATGTGAGGGAGGAGATTGTGGTGGGAAATGCCTGTGGAAGAAAGCCAGGCAGCCATAAAAGCAAGGCAATACTGCTGAGTCACGTGTAGGGGGTGGAGCCATCACCATAGCCTCTCTCCCCCCACATGCCAGCATTGGCAGCTAAACAGTAGAGAGGCTGGCCCATCAAACGCCTGACACATTGAACTACAGAGGAGGACCCCACCCAGGGAGCTCCTTTAAGTGACTGATGCATCAATCTACAGAGTAGGACCACAGCCGCAGGCCCCTCTATGTGCCTGACGCACCAAGCAGCAGAGAAGGACCCCAGGCAAGAAAGCCCTCTAAGTACCTGAATAGGTGGAGCTACAGAGAAAGACTGGCCAAAGAGGCCTTCTGATCACCAGCTACAAGAGGCTCAAAAAAAGACTCCGATAGGGCCATAACTCCTGCAGTGGAAGCAGTCTGTGTCCCTGCACACTTGGTGCTGCCAGAGTCCCTGCAAGTCAAGCAGCTGCATCACCTTCACACTCAACTCTCACTGGGCAGAGCTGCCACAGGCAAAAAAAGTCTTGCATCTATGCGCACAGGGCCACTTCAGTTGTGTCCGACTCCTTGTGACCTTGTAGACTGTCACCTGCCAGGCTTCTCTGTCAGGGAGAGGGGGTCTCCAGGCAAGAATACTGGAGCACATTGGTCAATCCTGGTTGCCATACCCTTCTAGAGCACTGTATTTCCTGCTGCCCTTGCCGCCAACTCCCCTGAACACCTGGTGCTGCCAGAGCCCCATACAACCCAAGCAGCTGCACCACCTCCACACCTGGCCCTCACAGGGGCAAACCCAAATCCTCCAGGGCAGCCTCAGGAGCAAATCCCAGTGGACAACCCACATCCAGAGGAGGAAATAAAACCTCAGTTGAATCCAGGGGCAGAAGAAGACCCCAAACCCTCCCACTTAATATACAAGCTGTATATTAAATCTGATTAACACGATTAACTGGGGAGACTCTGTGTCTGTGAAATATCTAAAAAAATCAATGAGAGCTCCCTCAAAAGAAAATGGGCTAGTTTTGATAGCTGTGGACATTGGAGGCAAGAACACACAGGAGTAGGACCAGATTAGATTCTGAGCTGCCCCCACAGCAGGTCTAGAGATCAGCACAGTGTTAGAAGGCACCTAGAGAGGTGAAGTGAACTGTGACTCCCAGCAAGGAAAAGGACTCTGACAGCAGTGACTCAAGAAAACCATTTATTATTGTTATGTTTTGACTTGTTTTGTAGATTCTTTTGGATTTTTTTTTTCTTTTCTTTCCCCCCTCTGTTGTAGTTGTTGATTTTACTGGCACTATGAAATCTAATTAGGAGAAGACAATGGCACCTCACTCCAGTACTCTTGCCTGGAAAATCCCATGGGCGGAGGAGCCTGGTAGGCGGCAGTCCATGGGGTTGCTAAGAGTAGAACACGACTGAGGGACCTCACTTTCACTTTTCACTTTTATGCATTGGAGAAGAAAATGGCAACCCACTCCAGTGTTCTTGCCTGGAGAATCCCAGGGACTGGGGAGCCTGATGGGCTGCCGTCTATGGGGTTGCACAGAATCAGACACGACTGAAGTGACTTAGCAGCAGCAGTATGAAATCTAATTAAGCTTTTGAGGGTTGTTTTTTATTTTTTCCATTTTTTTCTCAGTCACATTTTTCATCGTTGGTATAAAACCTCTGCCTTTATGTTGGGCTTTTGCAGTTCTGGGGAGGGTTTAGCTTTTTCTCTTTTTTAACTTTAATTTTAAACCTATTATTATTTTTTCTGCATTTATTCCTTTGGTTGCTTTTCCTACTGTTCCTTTCCCCTTGCTATTAATCTTCAATATATATAAATCTTCTTTATCAATCACTATTTAACTTTGCATATCTATTATTTCTTTCTATTCTTTCTTTCCTTTAGTCTCAATATATTTGTTAGTTTTATTCTCATTGCTTTATTCCCCAATTGGCACCTTGCTTTAGTTTTGTTTTCCAATTGTGNAACTGAAGTGACTTAGCAGCAGCAGTATGAAATCTAATTAAGCTTTTGAGGGTTGTTTTTTATTTTTTCCATTTTTTTCTCAGTCACATTTTTCATCGTTGGTATAAAACCTCTGCCTTTATGTTGGGCTTTTGCAGTTCTGGGGAGGGTTTAGCTTTTTCTCTTTTTTAACTTTAATTTTAAACCTATTATTATTTTTTCTGCATTTATTCCTTTGCTTGCTTTTCCTACTGTTCCTTTCCCCTTGCTATTAATCTTCAATATATATAAATCTTCTTTATCAATCACTATTTAACTTTGCATATCTATTATTTCTTTCTATTCTTTCTTTCCTTTAGTCTCAATATATTTGTTAGTTTTATTCTCATTGCTTTATTCCCCAATTGGCACCTTGCTTTAGTTTTGTTTTCCAATTGTGCTTTAGTTAGTTTTGTTCTGGTAGATATAATTTTTGGTTTCCTTTGTTCACCAGGTCAACCTATTGTACTTTATTTTTGTTGGACTGTTTTGATTTTGCTTATGGGTGTATACGTATATTCAGTCACACTTTTTCTTGTTGTTATGAACCTCTGCATCTGCTTTGGGCTTTTGCAGTTCTATGGAGTTTTCCTTTATTTTTCCTTCTTTCTTTCCTCTTCCTTTTTTTTTTTCTTTTCTCTTTTTTATAATTTTAACTTTAAAATTTTTAAACCTATTATATTTTTTCTACATTTATTCCTTCATTTGCCTTTACTACTGCTCTTTTGCCCTTATAGTTAATCTTTAATGTATATAAATCTTCCTTTACCTATATTTAACTTTGCATATCTATTCTTTCTTTCCTTTCCTCTCAACATATTTGTTAGTTTTGTTTTCATTGCTTTATTCCCCACTTGGCACCTTGCTTTAATTTTGTTTTACAGTTTGTACTTTAGTTAGTTTTATTCTTAACTGGTAGATGTAATTTTTGGTTTCCTTTGTTTGCTGGTCAATCTATTGTACTTTATGTTTGCTGAACTGTTTTGATTTTACTTTGGGTGTATATGTATATGTGTATATTCCATTATTTTAATTATTATTTGCCTGATTTTGTAACTGCAGTTTGCCTGGGGTTCATCTTTGGTTTCTCATTTTTGCATATTTGTTTTAATCTCACTTCATGCCATAACAAGCCACTTGTGGAATCTTTGTTCCTGACCAGAGATAATTCTCTGAGCCTTTGGAGTGGGAGCACTGACTCCAAGACCCTTGACTACCAGAGAACTAACCCTAGGAAGTATCAAATAGTGAGAGCTTGCACAAAGGAAACCACTGGAATGTAAGACACAGCATCACCCAACCACCAATAGCACCCTGTGCAGGATGCCTCATCTAAACAACAAAGAAAAGAAAATTACAAACCAAATCATCAGCAGACAGGACTACCACCTCACTTAGGATTGCCCAACAGAGGAAAAACAAACAAACAAACAAGCAAATCTCAGCACAAACTCACCCTATAAGAAGGTTACACAAACCACTGGACTAACCTTAGAGGGCAGAAGCCAAAAGGAAGGAAGACTTCAAGACTGAAACCTGGGAAAAGGAGACCTCAAGCACAATAACTTTAAAGTACATATATAACAAAAAGGCTGAGAAATACTACACAAATGAAGGAATAAACTACAAACACAGAAGTCCAAATAAATGATGAGGAAATAGAAAAATTACCTGAGAAAGAATTCAGAATAATGATAGTAAAGATGATCAAAAACCTTTAAAGCAAAATGGAGAAAATTCAAGAATCAATTAACAAAGACCCAGAAGAATTAGAGAATAAACATGCAGAGACAAACAACACAATTACTGAAATTAACAATATTCTAGAAGGGATCAAAGGCAGACTATCTGAAGCAGAAGAACAAATCAGTGAGCTGGAAGATAAAAGGGTGGAAATAACTTCTGAAGAGCAGAGTAAAGTAAAAAGAAAGAAAAGTACTGAAGATAGTCTCAGAGACCTCTGGAATCAATTGATATCAAATGAACCAACATTTGAATTATAGGGGTCCCAGAAGAAGAAGAGACAAAGAGAGGGTATGAGAAAATTTTTGAAGAGATTATAGTTGAAAATTTCCCCAACATGGAAAGGGAAATAGCTAATTAACTCCAAGAGGCACAAAAAGACCTATCCAGGATAAACCCAAGGAGGAAAACACCAAGACACATACTAGTCAAACTAACAAAGACTAAACATAAAGAAGGAATATTAAAAGCAGCAAGGGAGAAGCAACAAGTAACATACAAGGGAAACCCCATATGCTTAACAGCTGATCATTAAGCAGAAACTGCAGGCCAGAAGGGAATGGCAGGATATATTTAAAGTACTGAAAGGGAAAAATCTACAACCAAGATTACTGTACCTGGCAAGAATCTCATTCAAAATTGATGCAGAAATAAAAAGCTTTTCAGACAAGCAAAAGTTGAGAGAATTCAGTACCACCACACCAGCTTTACAACAAATGTTAAATGGACTCATATAATCAAGAAATACAAGAGAAGAAAAAAAGATCTACAAAATCATCCCCAAACAATTAAGAAAATGGCAATAAGAACATATATATCAATAATTACTTTCAATGTAAATGGATTTAAATGCTCCAACCAAAAGACACAGACTGGCTGAATGGGTACAGAAACAAGATCCATATATATGCTGTCTACAAGAAACTCACTTCAGACCTCAAGACACATATAGATTGAAAGTGACAGGATGGATCAATAAATTCCATGTAAATGAGAAGCAAAAGAAAGCTGGAGTAGCAATGCTCATATCAGACAAAGTAGACCTTAAAATAAAGATTACAAGAGATAAGGAAGGACATTACATAATGATCAAGGGGTCAATCCAAGAGGAAGACATAACAATTGTAAATATCTATGCACCCAACATAGGAGCACCTCAATACATAAGACAAACACTAACACACATAAAAGGAGAAATTGACAATAACACAATAATAGTAAGAGACTTTAACACCTCCACTCACACCAGTGGACAGATCATCAAAACAGAAAATTAATAAGGAAACACAAGTCTTAAATAATACATTAGACAGGGTGGATCTCATTGATATCTTCAGGACATTCCATCCAAATGCAGAAGAATACACCTCTTCTCAAGTGCACATGGAACATTCTCCAGGATAGACCACATCTTAGGTCACAAATCAAACCTCAATACATTTAAGAAAATTGAAATCATATCAAACGTCTTCTCTGACCACAATGATATGAGACTAGACATCAATTACAAGAAAAAAAACTGTAGGAAACGCAAACACATGGAGATTAACCAACACATTTCTATATAACCAACAGGTTAATGAAGAAATCAAAAGGAAAATTTAAAAAAAAATTCTAGAAACAAATGACAATGAAAACATGACAACTCAAAACCTACGGGATGCAGCAAAAGCAGTTCTAAGAGGGAAGTTTGTAGCAATACAGTTTTACCTCAAAAGCAAGAAAAACATTGAATAGACAATCTTACTTTATGCTTGAAACAACTGGAAAAAGAAGAATAAAAAGAAAACCCAAAATTAGTTTAAGGAAAGAAATCATAAAGATCCAAGCAGAAATAAATGAAAAAGAAATGAAAGAAACAATAGTAAAGATTAATAAAACTAAAAGCTGATCCTTTGAGAAAATAAACAATATTGACAAACCTTTATCCAGACACATCAAGAAAAAAAGAGAGAAAAATCAAATCAACAAAATTAGAAATGAAAAAGGAGAGGTTACAACAGACAATGCAGAAATACAAAGGAGTGTAAGAGACTATTATGAACAACTATATGGCATTAAAATTGACAACCAGGAAGAAATGAACAGGTTCTTAGAAAATTCAGTATTCCAAGACTGAACCAGGAAGAAATAGAATTATGAACAATGCAATTATAAGCACTGAAATTGAAGCTGTGATCAAAAATCTCCCATAAATCAAAAGCCCAGAACCAGATGGCTTCACAGCTGATTCATGTCAATGTATGGCAAAACCAATACAGTATTGTAAAGCAAAATAAAGTAAAACAAAAAAAAGAATAGAATAGAGAAGAGCTATTGCCTATTCTTCTAAAACTCTTTCAAAAATTTGCAGAGGACAGAACACTTCCAAACACATTCTATGAGGCCACCATCACCCTGATACCAAAACCAGACAAAGACAACACACAAAAAGAAAACTATAGGCCAATATCACTGATGAACATAGATGCAAAAATCCTCAGCAAAATTTTAGCAAAGAGAATTCAGCAACACATTAAAAAAGAAAAGAAAAACCACTCATGATCAAGTTGAGTTTATTCCAGGAATGCAAGGATTCTTCAATATATACTTATCAACCAATGTGATACACCATAATAACAAATTGAAAGATAAAAACCAAATAATCATCTCAATAGATGCAGAAAAAGCCTTTGACAAAATTCAGCATCCATTTATGATTAAAACTGTTCAAAAAATGATCATAGAAGGAACCTATCTCAACATAGTAAAGGCCATATATGATAAGCCTACAGCAAACATTCTCGATGGGGAAAAACTGAAAGCATTCTCCCTAAGATTAGAAGCAAGACAAAGGCATCCACTTGCACCACTATTCAACATAGTTCTGGAAGTCTTAGCTACAACAACCAGAGAAGAAAAAGAAATAAAAGGAATCCAGATGGGAAAAGAAGTAAAGCTCTCACTGTTTGCAAATACCATGACACTGTACATAGAAAACCCTAAAGAGAATATCAGAAAGTTACTGGAGCTAATCAGTGAATTTAGCAAAGATGCAGGATACAAAATCAATATGCAGAAATCACTTGCATTTATATATACTAACAATGAAAAAAATCAGAAAGAGCAATTAAGGAATCAATCCCATTCATCATTGCAACAAAAAGAAATAAATATCTAGGAATAAATTTACCTAAGGAGACAAAAGAACTATACAAAGAAAATATAAGACACCAGTGAAAGAAATCAAAGATGACATAAACAGATGGAGAGATAGTCCTTGTTCCTGGGTAGGAAGAATCAATATTTTGAAAATGACTACACTACCAAATGCAATCTACAGATTCAATGTGATCCCTATCAAATTACCAATGGCATTTTTCACAGAACTAGAACAAAAAATTTCATAATTCATATGGAAACACAGAAGACCCCAAATAGCGAAAGCAGTTTTGAGATAGAAGAATGGAGCTGGAGGAGTCAACCTTCCTGATTTCAGATTATACTATGAAGCTACAGTCATCAAGACAGTATAGTACTGGCACAAAAACAGAAATATAGATCAATGCAACAAGATAGAAAGCCCAGGAATAAACCCATGCACCTATGGGTACCTTATTTTTGACAAAGGAGGCAAGAATATACAATGGGACAAAGATAGCCTCTTCAATATATGGTGCTGGGAAAACTGGACAGCCACATAGAATGAAATTAGAACACTTCCTAACACCATACACAAAGAAACTCACAATGAATTAAAGACCTAAATGTAAGACCAGAAACTATAAAATTCTTGTAGGAAAGCATAGGAAAAACCCTTGATGGCATTAATCAAAGCAAGATCCTGTATGACCCACCTCCTAGAGTAATGGAAATAAAAACAAAAGTAAACAAGTGGGATCTGGTTAATCTTAAAAGCTTTGGCACAGCAAAGGAAACTATAAGCAAGGTGAAAAGACAGCCCTCACAATGGGAGAAAATAATAGCAAATGAAACAACTGACAAAGGATTAATTTCCAAAATATACAAGCAACTCATACAGCTCAATACCAGAAAAACAAACAACCCTATCAAAGAGTGGGCTCCAAAGAAGACCTACAGATGGCTAACAAACACATGAAAAGATGCTCAACATTGCTCATTACTAGAGAAATGCAAATCAAAACTACAATGAGATATCACCTCACCCCCATCAGAATGACCATCATCAAAATGTCTACAAACAATAAATGCTGGACAGGGTGTGGAGACAAGGGAACACTCTTGCACTTTTGATGGGAATGTAAATTGATATAGCCACTATGAAAGACGGTATGGAGATTTCCTTTAAAAACTAGAAATAAAACCACCATATGACCCAGCAATCCTACTCCTAGGCATATACCCTGAGGAAACCAGGGTTGAAAAAGACACATGTGCCCCATTGTTCATTGCAGCACTATTTACAATAGCTAGAACATGGAAGCAACCTAGATGTCCATCGACAGATGAATGGATAAAGAAGTTGTGGTACATATGCACAATGGACTATTACTCAGCCACAAAAAGGAATGCATTTGAGTCTGTTCTAATGAAGTGGATGAACCTAGAACCTATATACAGAGTGAAGTGAATCAGAAAGAGAAAGACAAATATCATATTCTTAACACACAAAGGAAAAGGAGTACGTCAAGGCTGTATATTGTCACCCTGCTTATTTAACTTATATGCAGAGTACATCATGAGAAACGCTGGACTGGAAGAAACACAAGCTGGAATCAAGATTGCTGAGAGAAATATCAATAACCTCAGATATGCAGATGACACCACCCTATGGCAGAAAGTGAAGAGGAACTAAAAAGCCTCTTGATGAAAGTAAGAGAGGAGAGTGAACAAGTTGGCTTAAAGCTCAACATTCAGGAAACAAAGATCATGGCATCCAGTCCAATCACTCCATGGAAAATATGTGGAGAAACAGTGGAAACAGTGTCAGNGGGAGAAATATCAATAACCTCAGATATGCAGATGACACCACCCTATGGCAGAAAGTGAAGAGGAACTCAAACGCCTCTTGATGAAAGTGAAAGAGGAGAGTGAAAAAGTTGGCTTAAAGCTCAACATTCAGAAAACAAAGATTATGGCATCCGGTCCCATCACTTCATGGGAAATAGATGGGGAAACATTGGAAACAGTGCCAGACTTTATTTTTTGGGGCTCCAAAATCACTGCAGATGGTGACTGCAGCCATGAAATTAAAAGACGCTTACTCTTTGGAAGAAAAGTTATACCTGTTAGATGGATGATTATCATGATGTGATTTCTTTTGTCCTATGATTCCTACCTCATCTTATGTGAAGCTTGCACGATTTCAACTATGTTAAGATATGTTAAATAGTTAAAAATGGAGTCCCAGTGGCCAATGTGAACTTCCATATTTGTTATTTTGAAACATCTGCTCTAGGACTGCACATTTCTTAGGGTGTAAATAAGAGAATTATTTTAGATAAAAAGTACCATGGGCAATGTATGTGCCTGGAACAGAAAGAGGGACTGATAGCCAAGACCCCTTCCCTAGGGTAATGGTTACTCCTTAAAAAGAAACCACTCAGCTGAGGCACTTGATGGCTCTTTGCTGGGGACCTGACTCCACACTGCTGAGAGTTGTTGCAGGCAAAGTTACCCAGGGACCTTCTTAGAAGGTGACTTGCAACTCACACCTCACCAGACCTGCTGTCACAGCAGAGACTGCTGGTCTTGCTGAGATGCCTCCTTCTGGACTCTCCTTGGGGTGGTGCATTACCCTCTTTTTCCTACTTTAACTTACGCGTGTTGTGGGCTAATTGTCTACAATGAACCAAGTGATTCATGAGTGGAACAATGGATACTGTTCCATCCACCTCCAGTTCCAGTGATTTTTACCTGCTCTTGCTGCCAGGCCCCGCAACGAGCATTAACCCTTCCCTCTCTGAAGGGTTCAAGTAATCATCTCACAGAACTACAGATCCAGAGGTCTAGGGGTTGCTGTTCCTCTCAGTTAACTCATTTCCTTCCACTATCTGATGGTCTTATCTCTTAGCCTTCCAGTGTGCTTAACTCCTCCCAAATTCGTTGCCCTCTGTCTCTTTCCTGTTTCAGGTCCTTCCTGTAGGTTCTCTCTCTCTCTCTCTCTCTCTCTCTCTCTCTCTCTCACACACACACACACACACACACACACACACACACATACTGTCTTTCCCCAGTCCTTCCTTTTGGGCAGTCTTCCAACCCTTCTAGAGAGCTTCATTCCTTCCTACATAATAAAGAAGTCCTGACCCCATATTCTTGTGTCCTGCAAACTCTGACTACTTGCATTTCAGCAGGAGGCTAGTGGATGCTCGCCTGTGTTGACCCTACGTGTGTGTGGTAGGTGGGGCAGCAGAGGGGCCAGCTGGATGTGGAAAGAAAATGTTACGTGGTTATGGGATAGGATGTGGTTTTCTAATCCAGTTCTGCTGAGATGCTGCACCAAAGATGGACTGAGTCCCCTCCTAAATCAGCCCACAAGGCAACACACACCTTGGTATTTCCAGACAAAAGTACAGAAAATCGTGAACGTGTGTGTTTGTGTGTGTGTGTAAGAGAGAGAGTGGGGGAGAGAGGAAGAAGGAGAGAGAGAAGGCGAGGGATTTTAATGACATTCTATTTTTAAGTGGAATACTTTTATTTTTAATTTTCAAATTTTCCACTTGGAGCCTGGAGAGATGGCTAAAAACCATTTAAGATCTGTAAGCTTTAATGTCCACATGATAATGAAGGACAGTAAACTGAAGTAAATGATAATTACAGCAGATTTGATATGATCTTGAGGCTCATAGTGAATCTCCATAATGACTTGCAAAGACAACAGTACCAAGTTTCCATAGCAAGTATTCCACACAGCTCATTGAAAATTTCTTTAACTCGACCAAAAAGAGTTTGCAAAACAACACACTTTCATCCACCCGTCATTCAAAATGGAGCCTAACAAGTACAGCAAAACGTCAGATTCACTAATGGCTTTAGCTTAATGAGAAGTAAAAATGGTGTTGACTTTATTTTAGTCTTTCAGTCAGAGTTCAGGTCCGTCTTTTGAACACATACAAATGCATCATTTCAGCTTGGCCGTTTCTTCTCGAGCCTAAACCCAGATCCACAATCCACATCTCTAACAAGTTTTCTCCTATTCAGTGATTCTGAAACTTTGAAAGATGCTTCGAGCAATTCTCATTGTTCCCATCATCTTATTTTTAGCCCAGATGTGTTTTTTGTTAGCCACAAGAATTCTTGAGACTCATTCAAAATTACATAATTGATTTTTCAATGTTACTACAACAATAGTTCTTTATTGATCAATTTTATGTGTGATAAAAACTCCTATGTAGGAGTTTTAGTATATAAAAGTTTGTGCTCATTTGCGTCTCTACACTTCTAAAGCCTAGGTTTAACATGAGCATCTGAGTACCTCCTACACTTTAAAAACTGTCCACAGCTTACTTTTTATGGTTTTGGAAGCACCATCTTCTTTATAAGATTTTACCTAAGAGGTAGGGAGCACGCATTCAGCTAGCATATATGTCTGCTCATGTCCACAGGCAGGCAACACTCAGGAGAATCAGCCCATGCTGAAGCCACTACCAATTACACCAACAGTTACACCACAGTGGTTTAGATCATCTTTCCTCAAAGGGTCGGTTTTAGGATTTTCCAGATAAAAGACCAATAGGAAATACACAGATACATAGAATGAGATTTATTGTTAGGAATTGGCTCAGGCAGTTTTGGAGGCTGAGAAGTTCCATCTGCTGCCTGTAAGCTGAAGTCCTAGGAAAGCCAGTGGCATATAGTTCTAGACTGAACCTGAAGATCTGAGAACCAACAGAGCTGATCTAAATCCCCATCAGAGTTCAAAAGCCTGAGAGTGAGGAGTGCTGATGTCTAAGGGCAGATATCCTGGTCTAGACAGAGGGCAAATTCACCTTTCCCTCTTTTTCTTCTATTCAGACCCTCAACAGATTGGATGACACCCACCTGCGAGGTGAGGATGTTCTTTCTTATTCAGTCTATTGATAAATACTGGATTCCATCCAATGCTAATCTCTCCGGAAACACCCTCACAGACACACCCGGAAATAGTGTTTTACCAGCCATCTGGGCATCCCTTACCCCAGTTAAGTTGACACAGAAAACTAATCATCTCGGTCTGAGTTTTGATCTTCTCAGTGGCGTCTGTGTTCCCAGTCTCCTCACTGGTAAAAATAGTATGTAAACTCTGTAAAGATTGGTGGTTTGAATACTGACTTTTCAAGAGGAAGTTGAAAGCTAATACCTTCGTATAGATATAGCACATATCCATACGTCATTTCAGCTGGGAGAAGGCCCTCATTAAAATTTTCAGGCAAAGAATTAAATGGTTGTTTGTGGTGA
>SJYX01013825.1:9368-20625 GCA_006410675.1 Oreotragus oreotragus | reverse complement strand
GCAGCCATTCTGACTGGTGTGAAGTGGTATCTCATTGTGGTCTTGATTTGCATTTCTCTGATAATGAGTGACGTTGAGCATCTTTTCATGTGTTTGTTAGCCATCCGTATGTCTTCTTTGGAGAAATGTCTATTTAGTTCTTTGGCCCATTTTTTGATTGGGTCATTTATTTTTCTGGAATTGAGCTGTATAAGTTGCTTGTAAATTTTTGAGATTAGTTGTTTGTCAGTTGCTTCATTTGCTATTATTTAAAGTAAGTTCTCTGAACTCTCTATGGCCCAGAGGGAGCAATGTAAAAAAAAAAAAAGAAAATGTATCAAATCATAGTTCATACATATAAATATATGGATTTTTTTTTCTAGTTCCATTGAGGATCCAGAATTAACAGCATTGCATTACAGACATACACAAAGAATTCACATAGCAACCCAGAGTCTATTGAGATTATTTTCCATTAATATTCACAATAATTTTTTTCAATTTAAATAAGCATGATAACCCATTCAATGCCCAACTTCAGCTTGAGTCCCTTGAAGTTAGTGTGCTTGCCTTGAAGTTTTCCCCAAAATATCATTTCTTATTGACGTTTACATAAAACACCCTCTCTAGAAGTTATACTTGCCTTGTTTGTGTAAGGAAAAGTTTTTTGGAAATAATAAGTTTGGAAATATTTAATACAAATGAATATTTAAATACATTAGTTAAGCTTGTAAACAAAGGAAATCCAGTAAATACTTTAACTATAAATTTTAAATGAATAATATTTGATTTATTAAACTAGTAATTTATAAAGTTAATGATCATTGTGGAATTTATCTATTGTTCACAAATGAATTTTTGTTTCCTTACTTGTACAAGTGAAGGTGCAGCTAATAATAACTGTGTGTAAGAAAAATGCATTACCATTTGAAATATATTTACTAAAACTACTCACATGCTTAATGAATAATATTTGATTTATTAAACTAGTAATTTATAAAGTTAATGATCATTGTGGAATTTATCTATTGTTCACAAATGAATTTTTGTTTCCTTACTTGTACAAGTGAAGGTGCAGCTAATAATAACTGTGTGTAAGAAAAATGCATTACCATTTGAAATATATTTACTAAAACTACTCACATGCTGATAAACAGTTCCATGTCACAAATTTTTGATTCTCAGATTTCTAAAGTTTCACTTGAAAATTACTAAAGTAAATAATTAACACTTAAATATATAATTGGAATAAATATGTCTTTTAAACTCTGATAATTGCTTATAGAAAATATTTATTGAAAAACACTGAAAATATTCAGAGATAAACTGTCACTGTTTCTTGCATATTAAATATGTATTTATTTTATACAAACAAAAGAGTTCATATTTATAAAAAGTAGGAATAATTAGATTTAACCATTATATCACATCCTGTGTTAATCTGAGATTAAGAAATAGTATCATTGGCATTGTTGAAGGAAGGGAAACCCCTTCCAGAGCCCAAAACTGGGCTCTTGTCTAACACTTGGAAATGAATTGTCTGAAAAGACACATGTGCTGACAAAGCAAAAGATTTTACTGGGAAAGGGCACCCGGGTGGAGAGCAGTAGGGTAAGGAACCCAGGAGAACAGCTCTGCCACGTGGCTCGCAGTCTCGGGTTTTATGGTGATGCCATTAGTTTCTGGATTGTCTTTAGCCCAGTTTCTGACTCAGAGTCCTTCCTGGTGGTGCACGCCTTGTTCAGCTAAGATGGATGCCAGCAGAAGGATTCCGGGAGGTGGTGGGACATGTGGTGTCTCCTTTTGACCTTTCCCGAGCTCTTCCAGTTGGTGGTGGCTTATTAGTTCTGTGTTTCTTACCAGGACCTCCTGTCGTAAAACTACTCATGCAAATAGTTGCTATGGTGTCTGTCCAGAGTGGGCGGTTTCAGTCAGTGTGCTTCCCCTGACAGCATGACATGAAGAAAAGATCATGAGGCTTCTTACTGGGACAGTCCTAGGCTTCAAAACTGCTTCAAGCCTTACCATCTTTGTGAACTTGGGCAAGTTACATGTTATTTTCCAGTTTTTAATTACCTTCATCCACAAATAAAGATGATAATATCAGCTTTGCTGAGTAATTTCTAGGATTACATGAGATAATGTATGTATTCACACAAGGCCTAGCAAATAATATATAATCAATACATATTAATTCTGCCTTCAAATATATATACTAAGTATGTGTATGTGTGTGTGCTCAGACGTTCAGTCGTTTCCAGCTCTTTGTGACCCCATGGACTGCAACCTGCCAGGCTCCTCAGTCCACGGTATTCTCTGGGGAAGAACACTGGAGTGGATGCCATTTCCTCCTCCAGGGGATCTTTCCAATCCAGGAATTGAACCCGTGTCTGTTATATCTCCTGCACTGGCAGGCAGGTTCTTTACCACTAGCGCCACCTGAGAATCCCCATCTAAGTATATATGATACATAATGCATGGAAATGAGAGCTCAAGGCTTTTCCATATGCTACTCTTTCACAGAAACATGTGCATGAAATTGTTTGTACGTTAGATATTTGTTACTCTTTGATTTTATGCAATAATTCTGTTTTGTTAAATGCTTAATAGCAGCCTCTGTTGTTATTTAAACAATGAAAGATTTGTCTCTGAAATTAGAAGCATCTTTATCTCTACTTCTAAGCATCTTTATCTCTAATTCTGCACTGATAACAGTGGGAGGTTGATGTGGCTATAATGCATAGGGAGGCAATAATAGAAATTTCTGTCTAGCAACTAACCAATGGGTTCTCTCAGAAAGGGAATTCCATATGTCCCTCCTGTTGAGATGCTTTAATTCAGCACTACTAACTGCTTATACTCATTAACATGTGGGGTGTTTACATAGATTATGGAATAGATAGTATCTGTTTTTAGAAAAGGTAATTTCATGAAAAACTAAAGTTGATTCTATTTAGAGCCAAAGATTTATGTGATAAATAAACCTGCCCTCCTAAATGTTGCATACAATTATTGTTCCTTTTCTGTGAGTTCCAGATTTCAGGACATCTTAATCCAATCCTGGAGGTTGATAAGCATTTAATAAAAATTGTTCAGAACAATATCAAATAGTTAAAGATGATGAAATAGAAAATAAATTATTATGACTTTAGCATTCTATGAGGGCTGAAGTGGTCCACGAATCAATTACCTTCTCACAAGATAGTGCAAAGCCTGAGAACCTTTCTCATGAAACTTTGATCTATTAGTTAAAAATGAAAATGTAGAAGAAATGAAAATGCAGAAGAAAATTCTGTGTGAGAATGCCACAACCTCATTCAAATCACAAGGTTCTTTTTCTGACTTTGATTACTTATTGGCCAGGCCTGCTGTTCTTTGTACTATTTTGACCCCACTGATTTGCAGTCTATGTCATGAGGAAATGTAAAAACAATGACAATATTGACAACTTGGTTGTTCTTCATTCATAGTTGCAAATAAAATGTTTGAGAAATACATTGAAAATAGTGATATTTTAAATGGCAAATTTAATCTCCATTTTTCATTAACTACTGCAACTTTACTGATGATTATATTATTCATTTCCTCTTCTGAGTCTATTTACTTCTCCCCCTCATTTCCTCTGGGAGCCACCCCTCTAGGAACTGGTGGTCTGAGGGGTACGTAATGGCTGCTTGCTGAGCCATCTTACTTGGTTCTATTTCCTACAGACCTTAAGAAGGAGGAAAAATTCTAAAAGTGGTCTCTCTGATCCTGAGGGGAAGGAGGTGCCTGCCCAGAGATGTTTAATGCTCTCTGAGCTTATTTTTAATAAGCACCATTTGGGCCTCCAACCAGCTCAGCTCTGAGGCTTGCTTCATGCTGCTTTCATGTTAAAAAGCCCCTTTGTCAAAGCCCATAGGCCCAGTGGTGATAACTGCAACAGAAAAATACTAGTGATGGAAAGATATATTTTCAATAACCCTTGGCTTTTATTAGTTCAGCCACTGCTAGAATAAAGGGTAAGTGGACCCTTGATATTTTAAATGGTCCATGTCTCCCTCCATATACTTCCCAGGTCAGCATTCCTTACTGATGAAAACTCTGGTCTGAATTTTGGTTTGCTGTCATGGAGAGAAGTGTCTGCAATATTATCTACTTCTGAGCTTTGGTTGTTATCCCCCAAAGCCTGAGATCAATAACGGTAGCCTGAGCTTTGCAGTGTGTGTGTATGTGTGTGTGTGTGTTTAATTTTCATTATGTCTGAAAACGAGGCATCAGATTAATAAATCTCTAGAAGTGTTTGGAATGAGGAGGCTTCCTGAAACAGGGGAGAACAGTGCAATCTTGTGGGCTAAAAAAATTTAAACATGATCAGGAAGAATTTAAAAAATTCCACATAAATCTCAAATAGTTCTATACCTTCAAGTCAATGTTATGGATCAATTTTTAAAAATTCAATTATCTATAAAACTTTTACTAGCCCACAA
This sequence comes from Oreotragus oreotragus, assembly GCA_006410675.1. Classification (NCBI taxonomy): domain Eukaryota; kingdom Metazoa; phylum Chordata; class Mammalia; order Artiodactyla; family Bovidae; genus Oreotragus; species Oreotragus oreotragus. The sequence continues at coordinate 16,177 of SJYX01013825.1, read as the reverse complement.
TTTTTCAGTATCTCTTTCTACATTAACTGTTGCTAGAATGAAGTGTATTTTATGCCAAGAAATTTTTAGCACAAAAATGCATGGAGTCAATGTTATATTTGTAGAATAATTTCAAATCTGCTCAAGGTTTTAATCCAATATATTGTTCAGATATCCTAGGATAGCAGATCCATACTAATCTATATATTACATTGGGAAAAATTGAGCTCATGAATTTGGCAATAAATTAAAAGTTGACCTTCAAATGTGTAGAGATGAGCTAGATTTATTGCCCCGACTTTCAAAGCAGCTTTTTCAGGCTTTCAATCAAATGACCAGTGGTACAGAGAAAAAAGCAGTAATATGAAAGCTAGGAAAAGTGGGTGTGAGCAATAACTTTGGATATGGGCAAGTTAGTTCATGCTTTTGGATGTCTAGCTGCTCATGTGTGAAATGAAGGTGCTTGATTAGAAGCCTCTGAGGATCATTTGAATGAGAAAATTTTGTTTTTATTGAGTGATGCCATCTACATGTTTGGCAAAACTATTGAAGTCAATTTGAGATAAAATTAGGGAAATATAGGCATCAGTCAGGATGAATAAGAAGAAAAATAATATTGAGCAAAAAAAGCAAATGATAGTAAAAGAGTACTCTGAGTACAATTTCATTTTTATATGTTCCAGAACCTACATTTGAAACAATGTAAATACAAGAAATACATGCATAAGAATTGAATCTATAAAGAAAAGCAGAATATGATTAACACAGTATTCCTTATGTTACTTTCAAGGGTGGCAAATTAAGGTATTAGATTGAGGAGGGAGGTTCACAGATAGCAGTGGTAATCCATTTTATTAACACTCCATGCTGGGTACATGTGAAATATTTTTGCTGGTCTTTCTGTCACATATGTTAAAATGTTTGCAGCTATTTAATACAAATACATCTTTCAAAATTCAACTAATAGCCAATTTTCAAGAGAAAAAGTTGTTTGCAATAAAAACAACTGTCCAGGAATAGATCTTTGGCAAAGTCGGAGTGTTCAACGTACAAATGCCTACATGCTAGCCATTCTGTGGGCTTCCATGGTGCCGTAGACAGGAAAGCGTCTGCCCGCAATGTGGGAGACTGGGGTTTGATCTCTGGGTCGGGAACATCCCCTGGAAAAGGAAATGGCAACCTACTCCAGTGCTCTTGCCTGGAAAATTCCATGGATGGAGGAGCCTGGTAGGCTACAATCCATGGGGTCACAAAGAGTCGGACACGACTGAGCAACTTCACTGGTGAAGCCATTCTGTGTCTTTTTGCTCAGTAATTCAGGAAACAGAGAGCAATGCTGACTGGAATTGATGGAAAGGAGATTTGAAATAAGTTAGTGAGAAATCAGAGAGGCAATGGCACCCCACTCCAGTACTCTTGCCTGGAAAATCCCATGGATGGAGGAGCCTGGTGGGCTGCAGTCCATGGGGTCGCTAAGAGTCGGACATGATTGAGCGACTTCACTTTCACGCATTGGAGAAGGAAATGGCAACCCACTCCAGTGTTCTTGCCTGGAGAATCGCAGGGATGGGGGAGCCTGGTGGGCTGCCGTCTATGGGGTCGCACAGAGTTGGACACGACAGAAGCGACTTAGCAGCAGCAGCAGTGTGAAATCATTTAAAAAAGTTAGTTTTCACCTAAACTAAGACAACTGACATTTCCTGGAGTCATTGTTAATAAAAACAGTGAAATGACACTAAAAGCTGTTTTAAGGACACTAACAAAATAATGTGAAGGATGATTTCATTGGGAAAGACTACAGGTTATCAAACTTGTAGCAGTAATTGTAGTACAGACATAAATAAAGACTTTATTAGGATAGTGGCACAGTAAATTGGAACGTAAAATATAAAAATAAGTAATTAAATCCATACTGTGAATCAAAAATGGGAAGAATTCGGTTATAAAAATAAAAAGACTTGAGGCACTTGAAAAAATGCTCAACATTGCTAAACATCAGGAAAATGCAAATTAAGCCTCAATGAGTCTCACACCTGTCAGAATGGGCATCATCAAAAATAACACAAATACTAATAACATGTTGGAGAGGATGTGGGGGAAAGGGAATCCTCTTACACTGTTGATAGGAATGCAAATTGGTGCATTTTCCACTGCAGAAAACAGTATGGGGAATTTTCAAAAAACTGAAAATAGATCAACCATATAACCTTGCAATTCCATTCCTGGTATAGATCCGAAAAAAAGACAACGAGACTAATTTAAAATATACAAGCATTCCAACGTTCCTAGCAGCATTATTTACAATTGCCAAGAAATGGAAACAATGTAAGTGTACACTGACAGATGAATGCATAAAGAAGATGTGATATATAAATTATAGTGCACAATGGAATAACAGTCATAAAAAGAATGAAATTTTGTCATTTGCAGCAACATGGGTAAACTTGAAGGACATTATGCTAAGTGAAATGCATCAGAGAAAGACAAACAAATACTGTATGGTACAACTTATATGCAGAATCTGGTGAACATAACTGGTGTGTGGACCACAATAAACTCTTAAAGAGATGGGAATACCAGGCCACCTGACCTGACTCTTGAGAAATCTGTATGCAGGTCAGGAGGCAACAGTTAGAACTGGACATGGAACAACAGACTGGTTCCAAATAGGGAAAGGGATAGGTCAAGGATGTATATTGTCAAACTTTGCTTATTTAATATATATGCAGAGTATATCATGTGAAATGCTGGACTGGATGAAGCACAAGCTGGAATCAAGATTACTGGCAGAAATATTAAGAACCTCATATATGCAGATAACACCACCCTTATGGCAGAAAGCAAAGAACTAAAGAGCCTCCTGATGAAAGTGAAAGAGGAGAGTGAAAAAGTTGGCTTAAAGCTCAACATTCAGAAAACGAAGATCATGGCATCCGATCCCAGCACTTCATGGCAAATAGATGGGGAAACAGTGGAGAAAGTGACAGACTTAATTTTCTTGGGCTCCAAAATCACTGCAGATGGTGATTGCAGCCATGAAATTAAAAGACGCTTGCCCCTTGGAAGAAAGGTTATGACCAACCTAAACAGCATATTAAAAAGCAGAGACATTACTTTGCCAACAAAGGTCCATCTAGTCAAGGCTATGGTTTTTCCAGTAGTCATGTATGGATGTGAGAGTTGGAATATAAAGAAAGCTGAGTGTCAAAGAGTTGATGCTTTTGAACTGTGGTGTTGGAGAAGACTCTTGAGAGTCCTTTGAACTGCAAGGAGATCCAACCAGTCCCTCCTAAAGGAGATCAATCCTAAGTATTCATTTTTGAAGGACTGATGCTGAAGTTGAAACTCCAATACTTTGGCCACCTGATGTGAAAAACTGCCTCATATGAAAAGACCTTGATGCCGAGAAAGGTTGAAGGCGGGAGGCGAAGGGGACGACAGAGGATGAGATGGCTGGAAGTTGGCAATGGACGGGGAGGCCTGGTGTGCTACAGTCCATGGGATCGCAAAGAGTTGGATACAATTGAGTGACTGAACTGAACTGAACTGAGAGAACATAACAAAAAACAGAAGACTCACAGAAATAGAGAGCAAACTAGTGGTTACTAGTGGAACGAGGGAAGGTGAGGAAATATAGGGGTGGGGGGTGACAGGCCAAATAAGGCTCAAAGGAACAGAACACTGACATATATATGGTATCATGTGTAAAGTAGATAACTAGTGGGAAGCTGCTATATAATACAGGGAGCCCAGCCTGGTACTCTTTAATGACCTAGAGGAGTAGGATCGGGGGTGGAACAGGGAGGCTCAAGATGGATGGAAGATATATATAGATATATATATATACATGCACACACACACATATATATATCTCCCCATAATTATACATATATATATATAATTGATCCAGAGTAGTAGAGAATAGAATTCTGTGAGCATCGACAGAAAGTGAAAGTGTTAGTTGCTCAGTCCTGTCTGTCTCTCTGCGACTCCATGGACTGTAGCCTGCCAGGCTCCTCTGACCATGGGATTTTCCAGACAAAAATATTGTAGTAAGTTTCTATTCCCTTCTCCAGGGGATCTTCCCAACCCAGAAATCAAACCCAGGTTTACCACATTGCAAGCAAATTCTTTACTGTCTAAACCACTAGGGAAGCATAATGATGACTGATATATATATAATTATGACTGATTCATATTGATGTACAGCTGAGACCACCTCCATATTGTAGAGCAATTATCCTCCAATAAAAAAGATTTGACTCAAAGATGTACAATACAAAGAATATAGCCAATATTTTGTAGTAGCAATGTAACCTTTGAAAATTGTATACAAAATTTAAAAATTAAATTAATAGTTGAGAGTAATCAAGATATAAAATTTCAATTCTGATTTTGATATTGAATGTAAGTAACATAGAATGTGATGATGTTGACAACAGAAATGAAGTCAAAAAGAGAAAGTATTAATTAGAAAGTCTATAATTTATACTTTGAGTAAAAAGGAAGTATAGTATTAAAAACATTTTAGAAACAGAATAGCACATAATTTCTGGTTACTTAGTGATGTTATTGGCATTAGTCAACTGTCTCATATTTGGAGGTGATGATAACTCTATTAATTCAGACGAATCCATTTATGTATAATTATTAAAACTATGATAGCAAATGCATACATGATTCTATATCTGCTGACATTAAAGAGAAAATGATCTGCACATATTGCACTGTAAAGGTAGAATAGTGATAGTAAATAAGGCCAGATTCCTATACTGTGTGTGATACATAGTCACTCAGTTTTGTTCCACTGTCAGGCTAATATTAACACATTTCATTTTTCTACATGGATAAGTTCACACTCACATAATTTCTGGTTACTTAGTGATGTTATTGGCATTAGTCAACTGTCTCATATTTGGAGGTGATGATAACTCTATTAATTCAGACGAATCCATTTATGTATAATTATTAAAACTATGATAGCAAATGCATACATGATTCTATATCTGCTGACATTAAAGAGAAAATGATCTGCACATATTGCACTGTAAAGGTAGAATAGTGATAGTAAATAAGGCCAGATTCCTATACTGTGTGTGATACATAGTCACTCAGTTTTGTTCCACTGTCAGGCTAATATTAACACATTTCATTTTTCTACATGGATAAGTTCACACTGATCTATAAGAAAGAAATTTCTTTTGGCAAATGATAGATCTGTAAATACTAAATTAATTTGCAGCATCAGAAATAATTATGTCAGCAAGTACACAGAAGAGTCCTTTTCTGGAAGAAATTGTGTGCCCGATGCTAAATTTTAGAAAACTACTATTTCCTTCACTGTTCTACCTCAAAACCAAGTTTCACAAAGTAAATAATCATTTTGCAAATATTCATGTATATTTCTTGATGAGACAAAAATCATCTTATCAGTATGAACAGAACATCAACTCTGTCATTCAATGATTTATTAGTGGCCAGTCACAGACCTTTTATAGGTGAAAATAAACCATAACAAAATATTTAAACCCTCCTCATATAACACTGAACAAAAGAAGAAAAATATAAATGAATAAATATGCATATAAATAACAAAATACACTATAATAAAAGTAATAGATGAAGTTGACTAATTCCTTGAATGACACAATATACCCAAACTCACACAGGGAGCAGCAATTAATCAGAACAAGCCTATATCTGTTAAAGAAATTTCATCAATAATTAATAACATTCCAATAAGAAAGCATCATTACCACATGGTTTAACTGGTGCAGTCTATCAATTTTCTAGGGAAGAAATAATACTAATTTTACAAAAAGTGCCCCAGGAAATAAGATAGGAAACACTTCCTAGGACTTTATACCAAAACCAGATAAAGAATCAGATAAAGACATTAACAAGAAAGGAGAACTGCAGACTAATCTCTCTCATGAATATAGACCAAAAAAAAGTGAAATCTTCATTCTTTTTCTTGTGGTAGTACTCATTTTGGATCATTTCTTCTCATATTTTAGTTTCATGTGTTGGCGCCATAACATAGTTTCCATGTATTGAATATCTACTTCACATTTGCCATATCAAGATAAGCCTTAAGAACTCAGCCTAACAAGGTTAAATCAAAGACTTAGATATAGATCATACTTTTTTTTTTTTGCAGCTGAATGGCAAAAGAGGCCCTGATCTCAACAGGCCAGTTTTCATCCCTATATAATTACTTTCCCATATTACTCAATAATCTTTTGTATTGTTCTTCACCAACCTGAAATGTTTATTTCTCCCACTCTTACTTTTTTTCTTTGACTGATTAGAATTTATATCCCTCCAAGGTGTTTTTAAAAGACTTCCTAATTTCTCATAATCTATGACAATAACTTTAGTTTAACTAAGTTTTGTTTTCTTGTTCTCTTTAAATTGAAAGAATATATCAAGAAAATATGGAATGGAAAAAAAAAACCACAATATGTTTGAGATTTGACTGCATATGCTAAGGCACCAAAATGTAATCGATGGAACTCAATTATGTCCAATATAATTTTTGAAAATAATAGCATTCTACTTCAGACTTTATATTTTTGGGCTCCAAAATCACTGAGATGGTGATTGCAGCCATGAAATTAAAAGACACTTACTCCTTGGAAGAAAAGTTATGACCAACCTAGATAGCATATTCAAAAGCAGAGATATTACTTTGCCAACAAAGGTCTGTCTAGTCAAGGCTATGGTTTTTCCAGTGGTCATGTATGGATGTGAGAGTTGGACTGTGAAGATATCTGAGTGCCAAAGAATTGATGCTTCTGAATTGTGGTGTTGGAGAAGACTCTTGAGAG
>SJYX01013824.1:0-17474 GCA_006410675.1 Oreotragus oreotragus | reverse complement strand
TTTTTTTGAGCAGAGGTTAAGAGGCAGTGGTTTTGATTCAATCCCAATAGATTCCTGTTAAATCCTTCTTCCTGTGGCAGATGACCTCAAAGCAGATTCTGAAAACTTCTTTAAGAACCTTCAGTGCTATGTTAAGAATGATAATCAGTGGACACTCGGGATTTCTTAGCTTTTAAACTTTTCACCTTCCTTCCACTTAGAAATGTTGGCACACCAGTTAACTCCAGAATGACTGCTGTCTGCCGAGTAGTGCAGTATGTTATATGTCACACTACTGACTTTATTTAATTTCCAGCTCCTATACCATTTAGAAAGAAAGAAAAACAAGAAAAAGACAAAGATGATCTGGGGCCTGACAGATTCTCAACACTCACAGGTTTGTAGACCCATGGACTTCCTGGCTCCTTCATTCCCAGAGCACATATTTCATAACACTTTCTCTTGGGTGCCATAAACGTTGCCTTTTTAGACGAGTGTGTCTGTGTGTGTACAGTGGGGAGTATGTTCTTCATAGCTCTGTGGTTTCCAGTTGGCAGCCACAGTGAGCTCTTCCTGCAGACCGCCACCACCATCATCATCCTCATTGTCATAACTTTCCTTTATGATGAGGTCCCTGACCCTGAGCCTCTGGGCCTGCCCTAGCACCCGACATCTTAGTGGGATGATGACCTCCCATGCCTTTGAGGAAAGTGTGGTGACGGTTTTAGCACTGTGCATGCCGTATCTTTGGATCACTGACAGTAGTTTCCTTTAACATTGATCGTAGAAGTCTCCGTTTATTTCCGTCTATAGTTCTTGATTATTCAGGATCACTGAAATTATGTTTACCTAATCATTTCCTTTTTTCCCTAAGAAGTGTTCAAACAACATCAGTAGATTTGTAAACTTGACCAATTTTTTTACAGCTTGAATCATTTTAACATTGTTATCTGACCCAAGGAATATATAACTAGGGGTTGGGTTCTTACCTCATGCAGCATTTGTATTTCTGCAGCTTTTTGGCATATTATGAATGAACACCCTGAAAGGAAAAAGTATGAGAGGTAGTATTAACAACCCAACCATGAGCTTGATAGCTATGTAGTGTCTCCAGTGACTGCAGAGCATCTGGAGGGAAATTGATTTCTCATCTCTCTTTTTCTTATGTTGGTTTTAAATCATGTTATCCTACTCAGGTAAAATGAAGGTTTTTTATTTTAAAATGGGATGAGTTTCAAAAGAACATCCTCCTCAAAGAGCTCCGCATAGTACAGGTAGAATCCCATTTTACCGCATAGCCCCGTCATGTCTAGCTCTGAAATCCATGTAGACAGTTCTATGTCCTGGCTTACCTTCCTGTTCATTTAATGAAATGACTTTCCTGGAATAAAGGGTTTTTAACAGCAGTAGCTGTGCTTTAAGGCCAGGTTTCCTGCTGAGAGCAGTCAGGCCTCATTCAACCAGCAAATACTTGTTGAACATCTGACTCATGCCAGGCACTGTGCTAAGGGTTGTAGGTGTTAAGTCAAATTAGTCTGATTGAGAAGAATTGGAAAGGCATACTTTTGGCAAGATTTTCATGTTTCCTTGCCATGCTCCTCGTTTTAGACCACCACCACCATTTATAAAGTGGAATACTCAATAAAGAAATCTCAGGTTTTCAAAATGTTTGAATTAATAACTTTGGAGAAGTTTAAAATTGTTTTTTATTCGTGTCTTTAGGCAATACATTTTTCTTAGTTCTCGGTGCCTAAAGGAGAAGCTAAGTTGACTAAGTTCTTCCCATAAAATATTCCATTTTGTGTTTGATTCAAGCAGTTTAGCTGCCCGACGGGTGCAGAAATTTCTACCCACTCTTAATTAATGACTCACTGAAAAGTATCATTAAATCAATTTTTTTTAATGTTATGAATTTCTTAACAGTCTGTGCATCATCTCGCCACCTTAGCTTTTCTTTTTTTCTTATTCTCTCTGTTCTTTCCATATCTAGACATGGCTTTTCATGATTAAATCAGAGTTGTATCCTTTTACCACACGTTATTTCATAAACCCTCTCCCAGTGTCTCCTAGACATAGGTGGTTTTTTTAATCATTATTGGCTCTTAGATCATCTATCATGATTTTATGGCAATGTAAACCATTCTCTTGCTTTTGGATATTTAATCATATGCAATTTTTTTTTTTAACTATGAAAAACTACTTAAGATAAGTTGGAACACTCATCCCCTTGTACATATAGCATTTTTTGTATGTTTTAGTTATTTGTTCTTGTTTATTGTCCTCAGATAATTTTTTTTTTAACGGCATTTTAGAAATAAAGGTTATAAGCAACATTATTGCCTTCACTATCTTTAGCCTTTTTTCAGAGCCTTCAACAGCACTCAAAACCAATAGCAAAAAGATTTTGTAACAGTAAAGGTTTTGTAAGTTTGCATTTTGAAGAAGATCATGTTTTATTAGGACTCTCTTACCACGCATTGAAATTATTATAGCAGGAATTAAATTATTTTGGAGTTGTTTCTCCCTACAGTTTACCACAGTTTTACAGAAACACTAGATATTGTTTTTTGTAAAAAGAGAAGAAGAACCTGTGAGCATACCACTTAACCTCCTTCTCCTTTGATTTCCTTTTCTTGAAAATAGGGGTGGTAATGGTACCTCCTTTGTAGGGTTATTGTTTGGCACAGTTCCTGGCACGTGCTAAGTGCTCAATAAATGTCAGCTGCTATTCACATTAGCTGCAGTTAGCACATAGGAATATATAAATTCTAGGGATTTTTTTTTTTAATATATGTTTTAAGACTTTTTAAAAAAATGGGATTCTACCAGAGTGTGGCTATGACCTGCTTGGCCTAGATCTGTCTCAGGACTTTAGATTTCACCAGGGAACTATGTTTTGGCCCATAGATCTGTAGCACCGCTTTGCTTTGTTAACTGTTAATTAGTGACTTTGCCATCTGACTCCAGGAAAACATAACTGATGTGCTTATTTTGCTGACAGGATAGNACCTGCTTGGCCTAGATCTGTCTCAGGACTTTAGATTTCACCAGGGAACTATGTTTTGGCCCATAGATCTGTAGCACCGCTTTGCTTTGTTAACTGTTAATTAGTGACTTTGCCATCTGACTCCAGGAAAACATAACTGATGTGCTTATTTTGCTGACAGGATAGTGGGCCTGTCAGTAACCAGGGCTGCACCTGTGATGGTGGTAAACCTTTTCTCTGTGTACCCCAGGTACAATTCAGGCACTCTCCCAGAATGTCTGGATTCTCTGGGAGCGCCTCTGACACCACTGCATGCGCAAAAGTGCTCTCTAGTCCAGCACCTGGAACTGTCCTGCTGAGGTTCAGTGAGATAGAATATGAATTACCTGAAGGTTTGAAATACGGTGTAGAGAGAAAAATTCATGAAGGAAAAGTGGAGGAAGGCATTTTAAAAGTATTTAAAAGGGTTAAGTTTTAAGTCTGAATATGTTTTTTTCCTCCTTCAGCATAGAGATGTCTGAATAAATGAAGCCTGCATATAAAAATGCCTTGTTGGAAGTTCTGTTAGCATGCATTGCTAATAACAGTGATTGAGGTGTAAACACTGTAGAATCCCATCATCCATTCAGTCTGCACTGAACTGTTTGACAATGTCATGCAGAAATCTGACGATGATGAGAAAGTGGAGCTAATCGTCCCGATTTCGTGCCTTGGCAAGGCTCTCAGACCTAGACCTGGGATGAGTAGGCAGCTGCATGGTGCCTCTTATAACACTGAGATATGTGCTCTTTTTAAGTCTTACCTCCTAATCCGCCTTTGGGATTATGCTACTGGTGTCGTACTAACATCAGAGTGGATGCAAACCAAGGGGCACTGATTCTCCTCCTCCTTCCCTCCTGCAGACGATCCCAGCCCGAGACTCAGTGCACAGGCTCAGGTCGCAGAGGACATTCTGGACAAATACAGGAATGCCATTAAACGCACCAGCCCCAGTGAGGGAGCTCTGGCGAACTACGAAAGTGCAGGTGACCATCCTGATACAGAACGGAATAGGAACTTCTGTATCACTGCCATGAAAGTGGTCTGGACTGAAAGCAGCCTCTTTCTTTTTTACCTTTTTCTTTTATATTGCAGTATAGTCAATCAGATGACCATCCTGATATAGAACGGAATAGGAACTTCTATATCACTGCCGTGAAAGTGGTCTGAACTGAAAGCAGCCTCTTTCTTCTTTAACTTTTTATTTTATATTGGAGTATAGTCAGTTGACAGTGTAGTTTCAGGTGCACAGCAGAGCAACTCAGCCATACATACACATGTATCCATTCTTCCAAGTAGCCTTTTAGTAGCTCCCGTAAATAGTTGTCAAAAAACCATGGTATAATCCCCAAGATTAATAGTAGAGCGTCTCTGGAAGAGTCTCTGACAAACTGAACATAGGTTTGCTCAAGGGGGACTCACAGGAGCCTGAGAAAACCTCCTATATTTTTAAGTTTTAAAATAACAAAAAAGTTGGAATAGTACAGTGAAGGTCTGTTATATTCCATCTGCCTAGACTTACCAGTTGTTAATGTTTTGCCACATTTTTATATGTATGTTTTTCCTGAAGCATTTGAAATGATCTCCTAAGAATAGAGATTTTTTTTCCGCGTAGGCACAGTGTCTTTGTTATACTAAGGAACTTTTCATTTCTTTTGATTGTAAACATGCACGTATTATCCAAATGGATCCATTAGAAACAGAGAAACAACTTTGGGGGCACCGTAGGTCTGTAGGTCTGTGCTGGCTGCATCTGTGCATTCGTCCCCGGCTCGTTCTCAGGCGGGGAGGGCTGGGGGGCTGTCCCTTGGAGTGAGGATGAGGGGTCTCAGTGTGGCCTGGCCGAGAGGGTCACAGCCAGCTGTTTCCTGACTGGGCAGGATTCCACGTCTGTAAAACGAGGGTATTACATGAAATGATTTCTGAGACCCCTTTTAGTTCTGTGGTTCAGTGATTGTGGTTACAGAGTATTATCTTTATTAAGTTGGTAAAGGTTTTCATTGTTTTGGATTACAATTGGATAAGAAGTAAAATTATTCTCAACTGCTCTCTTGATATGTTATCATTGCTGTCAGTTTATTTATGTGTTTGAAGTTTCTTTTTTTTTTTTCCTTTCTCAACTCTTTTCAGAAGGCATAGCTTAATGTATTGTTGAGTTGCTCTGAATACCTACCAGAGTTGCTCTGAATACCTACCAGTGTCAGAATATTCCGGATTAACTTGCTTATCCTTTTTGCGGGGGGTGGGATTTGTTTAGAAGTCATGGGTGACGGTGAAAGCGCACACGACTCCCCTCGTGACGAAACCCTGCAGAACATCTCTGCTGATGATCTCCCGGATTCCGCGAGCCAAGCGGCCCACCCTCAGGATTCAGCCTTCTCTTACAGGTATTTCTTGTATACGATTTAGAACCTTTGGGTTTGAATTTTTCATCACCGTTGCAGTCACTTCAAGTCAGGTGTTTCTTTGAGTCCCTTAATAAATATGTAAAGCAGGGAGGTAAGACTTTGCTCGCCTTGTGGATGTCATATATCAAAGGCTTTAATTCAGAGAATGAAAAAACCAAGCTAACCTCATGGGCTCACAGGGACCACATATTGCTGAGTAAGCCACTTCCCAGTGAGCCTGCTGGAGCCCTCCCAGTTTATCATCTTCCTCATTCCCTCGATTTCTAACACGGTTTGAGAAAGTGACTTTAGGAGCCTGAATAGTTGTCCACGGGCTTAGTTGCTCCAAGGCATGTGGGATCTTCCCGAATCAGGGATTGAACTCCTGTCTCCTGCATTGGCAGGCAGATTCTTTACTACTGAGCCTCCAGGGAAGCCCCCGGAATATCAGTTTTAAAGCATCAATCATCTGTCCATCTCTCCGTTTCTGTCTCTGTCTTTCTAGCTTTTTAAACTTTTTATTTTAGAAACTTTCTAGCTTGTACAAAATGGGAAAACACAGCAGTGTACCTATTCTCCAGATCTGTTACTAATTCGTGGCCAGTATTGTTTCATGTTTACTTCCTCCCCCACTTAATTTAGGTAAACTCTTTAAGTAAATATCATTTTATTTACTTTTATTGGGGTATCATTGATTTATAATATTGTTTAAGTTTCAGGGGTACAACGTAGTGATTCACAATTTTTCAAGATCATACTCCATTTACAGTTATCATAAAATAATGACTATATTCCCTGTGCTGTACATATCATTTTATCATTAAATATTATGGCGCTTTATATTTTTTTCCTACGGTAAAACGGGGTGGTGGTTAGTGGGAGACAATTTTTATTTTCCAGCCATGACTTCACTGTTTTATATAGATTCGGAGTCTTTATAAAGTAGGCAAATATTACAGTTGATTGAGCTGATTCGTAAGTTACTCATTTTGGGGGAAGCAAACCATTAAGGTGGGTCTCAGAAGCAGTCAGGTGAGGTGGACAAGTGATAATCCTGCAATAGGAGCGAACTCTGGCTTGCTCTCAGAGGTGTTTTGACTCCTTTTATTGAGAGGCAGCCTCAGCCATTCTGAAGAAGCTCTGTTCCCTGCCCGCCAAGACCCTCCCAGGGTAAAGGACTGCGTTGTGGAGGACAGTGATGTCTTGCTGAAGGGCGCTCTGCCAGGTGGTAACAGGAGGTTCAGTGGTCAGAAATTGAGCAGGTTTTGGTTCAATACAGAGTTTTGATCAACAGGGCAACAGAAAGGTCTTCTTGTCACAAGCTTGTCTTGTGGCAGGATCAACATTTCTTGAGAAATGTGGTGGAAGGCTTCCTTAGTTTGGGTGCTGAGATGGTCCTGATGACTTCTGTTGATTCCTTCCCAGCTTGGGCAAAATCTGGCTTTCTGACTCGTCATCACGTTTAGCATAGAATTCAGTGGATGTTGGAAGGTCAGAAAGGATTTGTTTGATTCTAGTGACTTTACCAAATGGTCCTTGCTCAGAGCACCTTTACAACCTTGCGTCTCAGATAACCAGAAAGCCCACTCCTTAAGCAAGGTGTCAGTAAGTTAAAAATTATCTTTTGTTTATGACTGTTTGAAACATTTGAGTCCTGAGCTAGCCTATTAATTTGCGTATGTGCGTGTGTGCTAAGTAGCTTCAGTTGTATCCGCTCTTTGCAACCCTGTGGACCATAGCCCACCAGGCTTCTCTGTCCATGGGATTTTTCAGGCAAGAATACTAGAGTGGGTTGCTGTGACCTCCTCCAGGGACTCTTCCCGACCCAGGGATCAAACCCGTGTTTCTTATGTCTCCTGCATTGGCAGGCAGGTTCTTTTATCACTAGCACCACCTGGGAAGCCCATTAATTTGCATAGTAAATATGATAATAGTTTATAAATGTGACCATATCTGGACAAAGAAATGACTATATTTTCATCTGTTTTTTAGAGATGCAAAAAAGAAACTGAGGCTCGCCCTTTGCTCTGCAGATTCTGTGGCTTTCCCAGTGCTAACCCACTCAACAAGAAACGGTTTACCAGACCATACAGACCCAGAAGGTAGGTTGCTATGTGAGAGTTTATTTTTTTCCTGTGCTTTATAGGAACCACATGAAACTGCCAGTATTCAACTGTATTTAAACTATACAGCAGTTCCATCCAGTTGAACTTAACACATTGATATTAGCATCAGTTAAGTGCACTTGGATTACTGATGGTTTGTGAAAATGTTCTCTGATTGGTTCTGCTTAGTTTTAATGATACAGACATAACTGACATCCCACAGGCTGAGGGATGACCTTTAGCTTATATAAAGCCTATGGAACTTCTCAACAGTAACAGAATTCTGATGTTTTTTTATTTAGACAATGAAATTGTCTGCTTCTTAAAAGTGCAAATAGCTGAAGCAATTAACTTACAAGATAAGAACTTAATGGCTCAGCTTCAGGAAACAATGCGTTGCGTGTGCCGCTTTGATAACCGGACCTGTAGGAAGCTGCTGGCGTCTATCGCTGAGGACTACAGGTAACATCCCCAGCCTGTTTCACTTGTATGTCTGTTTTCAGCTGCAGGTATTTTCTTCTCAGCCCTTATTTCAGAAATGGATCTAGGCTCATGGCTGAGTGCTGGGCTTTCCTGAATGTAGATTTCCAAGCAACATTTGTGGATATTTAGTCTGGAAGTGTAGTTGTAAGCGAGCAGCTCTTACTGGGGCTTCTCTGATAGCTCAGTGGGTAAAGAATCTGCCTGCAACCCAGGAGACCTCAGTTCGATTCCTGGGTTGGGAAGATCTGCTGGAGAAGATATAGGCTACCCGCTCCAGTATTCTTGGGCTTCTTGTGGCTCAGCTGGTAAAGAATCTGCCTGTGGTGCGATTTGATCCCTGAGTTGGAAAGATCCCTTGGAGAAGGGGAAGGCTACCCACTCCAGTATTCTGGCCTGGAGAATTCCATGGACTGTATAGTCCATGGGGTCACAGAGTCAGACACGACTGAGCACCTTTCATTCACTCAGTCACTGACTCAGATCTTACTAACAGAGTACAGTTGACTTCAGCTTTGCCCAAAAGCATCTTTGGTGGAAGTGGGGCCAGGATAACTAGGATGTCATTTCCCTTTTTTAGTGGTGATAGAAAAGACTGCTTCCATGGACCAGGGAAGCAGGAGGAGTCCTAGGAATTGTTATCATTTGCCTGTTGCCTGTCACTGCTGACAGTTAAGTTGAGAAGCTTAGGAAGTCAAGAGGCTTAGGGAATGGGTGCTCTAATGATTGTTGCGCTTAGACTGCAAGCAGATAATTGGTGGTATATTTGGTGATCTCGTGGTATATCAAGCTGTATTTTTTTGTTGTTTTAGTCTTTTGTAGCAGTCAACTTCCTGATAAGTACGAGGTTCTACCAGCATGGAGACTGTGCTCCAGTGATGTGAAGAGATTTAGCAGTGTTTAGGGAGCTAGGGAGCCGAGTGTTCAGACCAGGAGATGGTTCTGTTTCTTTCTTATTTTTTCTAGTTGAAATACAGTTGATTTACAATGTTACATTAGTTTCAGGTGTACAACATAGTGATTCGCTCTTCTTAAACATCACGCTTCAGTTAGTTGTTGTAAAGTGCTGGTTCTGTTCTCTGTGGCGTGCAGCCTACCCTTGCCTGACTTTGGCTGCCCTGGGTCTTCGCTGCTGCCTGAGGGCTTTCTCTAGCTGTGGTGCGCAGGCTCCTCACCGCGCTGGCGCCTCTTGCTGCAGAGCGCAGGCTCCAGGGTGTGCCGGCTTCAGGAGCTGCAGCACGCGGGCTCGAGAGCTCAGGCTCAGTAGCTGTGGCACGCAGGTTTAGTTGCCCCTCAGCATGTGACATCTTCCCGGACGAGGGATCAAACCCATGTTCCCTGCTTAGGCAGGCAGACTTGCAGCTCCCGTACCGCTAGGGAAGTCCTGGCTCTGCTTCTCGACCTGGCAACTTAATCAGTTCTCAGGATGGTTGTCTGCAGCCCGATAGGCTCATTTGTAAAACCAGAGTCTTCCAGGTTGTTTTTTTCCTTTGGAGAAAAGTCAGGACTCTTTCCAGGGAGGGTGTGCACCGTGTGTCTGGTGTCCTGCAGTGTCTTTCCTTTCAGGAAGAGGGCCCCCTACATTGCTTACCTCACTCGCTGTCGACAAGGACTGCAGACCACGCAGGCTCACCTGGAAAGGCTACTGCAGAGGGTTCTGCGGGACAAAGAGGTGGCCAATCGATACTTCACCACCGTCTGTGTGAGGTTGCTGCTTGAGAGCAAAGAGAAGAAGATCAGGGAGTTCATTCAAGGTAACCAGAGACCCTTCGATGAAGCCGTATGTTAGTGGGAAGATTTGGGAAGTTTTCTTTTGCTACTTTTTAAGTACCTATGTGTCTAAGAGCAGTTCCTTAAATTCTCAGTTATTTCTTAGTAATTAAACCTTGATGTTCAGCCAGTAAATATCATGTTTATCCTGGTTGAATATCTATAGTTTATTTAAAAGTTGGAAAAATTAACAAAGTTTTGGATGCATCCAATTTTTCTTTTTTTTTTTTTTTTAACAAAGCATTTCACTTTGTAACAAACCTCTTGTTCTTAAACTTCTGCATGTGTCTTAACCTCTCCCCTGTTTTTAATGATTTGGATGTATTTTCTCCCCAAATGAAACCATGCCCAGTTACCTCCAGCTTTGAGAGCATGGTAGCTGCATAGGTAGTGGATTATGATTCTAATAGTTTTCTATTTTTAACTACTTTCTAATAATTTCCTATTTAAAATTGTTCAAATACTCTATTTTAAAGCATATTATTTTGCATTGGAGACTTTCAGAAACTCACAGCCGCTGATGATAAAACTGCCCAGGTGGAAGATTTTCTGCAGTTCCTGTACGGTGCGATGGCCCAGGATGTCATATGGCAGAACGCAAGCGAGGAACAGCTTCAGGACGCTCAGCTGGCCATTGAGCGAAGTGTGATGAACCGGATCTTCAAACTTGCCTTCTACCCAAATCAGGACGGGGACATACTCCGTGACCAGTGAGTGCTCCTGCCTGTGATGGACTAAGTAGGGCTATCCCAGCCAGCCCCATAGTTTAGCCAAGCTATTCACCAGATATATCTGAGTAATAAAGGAAAAGATAGGTGTTTCCTTTTTCACCTCTCAGAGTTACCAGACCGGAAAGAAGGAAAGTGCTCTGTTCTCAGAGATGCGGGGAATTGGGCTGGAGGGTCGTGTACACTGGTCTGGCCGCTGTGGAAGGCACTGCTGTTTACTCTGCCACAGCTATCCTTCCCTTCTTTCTGCTATCTACTCTTACCCTTCAGATCAGGACTCGGACCTCACTTCCTCAGGGGAAACGCTTCCTAGCCTGTCTGCCTAGGTGAGATGCCCTGGCAGGGCAGGGCTGCCTCAGGCCTGGGTACCTTTCTTTAGCACTTGCCACCATTGCAGTTTTACACTTGAGTCGTGGATTCTCAAGCTGGCACGGCTGACATTTCGGGCCAGATGATTATTTAATGTGGGAGGCTGTCCTGTGCATTGTGGGACATGTAGCATCATGACTGGCCTTGGCGGGTAGTACCCTACCAG
The DNA here is from genome assembly GCA_006410675.1 of Oreotragus oreotragus. NCBI lineage: Eukaryota > Metazoa > Chordata > Mammalia > Artiodactyla > Bovidae > Oreotragus > Oreotragus oreotragus. The sequence goes on along the minus strand of SJYX01013824.1, from coordinate 6,465 downwards.
CTGTGAGAACCACACTGTCTCCAGACACTGCCAAGTGCCCCTTGGGGGCAGAACCGCCCCCTGTTCCAGATCACTGGTTTGTGTGATTGTTTGATGAACGCCTCTCTCCTCCACCGGATGGTTCCTTCCATGAGTGCAGGAACACAACGCTTCATTCATCTCTCCATCAGGGCATCAAGCACAGTGTGTGACTTCTGATATGTACTTCTTATTTATTGGGAACGATATGTATTTGAATATCAAAGTATCAAGAAGTGCATGGCATATGAATTAAATTTCAATAAAGCCTATTTTAAAAAACAATCCTAAAAATACTAATCTTGAAAAAAATATCTAGAAGGGTAACAGTGGGTATTTGGGGGTACTGAGACAGCATTTTAATTTTTTCCTCTTCTGCATTTTCTCGACCACTGGTTTACGACCCGGTTTCTGCCCCCAAGTGTGTTGCTCAGTGGCCGCGTGTACGCCCAGCAGCGACAGTGACTCACTGTGCCAACAACCCTGAGGGGCCCATGTAATAGGACCTCAGGGTGGGACACTGGTGGTTTCTGTAAGACTTTTTTTTTCCATGGAAATTTAAAGATGTCTCATGTATGTTTGAGAGAGCTCACTTTGGTGTGAGTGGGTTAGGATTGTTCCCACCTGCCTCTCTCACTTGTTCCCCCTCCCCAAGTTTCTGTACGCGATTTGCCAACTGGGTTCCTTTTTCTCTCCAGAGCCCCAGTTTTTGGCTTAAGGGTGGGATAAGGAATGGGAACATTCAGACTACTTACTGCAGAGAGCACCGTTGAGCACCATATGCCTCTGTCTCCTCCATGTCGTCTTTGCAGGTTTATAGAGAGTTAGCACTGTGTTCTGGAAAGAACACTCGAAGGCAGGAGGCTGGGTGTAGCCTCTGCTCACCACTGTGTGACCTTAGGGAGACCCTTCACCGTTTTAGGCCTAATCCTTGTCATCTCTGAAATGAGAGGTGAGCGTCCTCAGCGTCCCTTCTCCGTCAAAGCATCTGTGCTCTCCAGTTTCTGGCCTTTGACCCCTCCACTTCTTGGCCTGTTGTTCACCAGTTAGCTTGTCCAGGTAGCGTCCGGGCTGAGGAATCCCCTCACCTCTCCCTTGGGTGCTGCCCTGGTCCAGAAAGGAGGGGTTCCCACTCTTCCCTCTGCGTCCTCTTGGCTCACTGAGCCTTTCTAAGCAGATCCTAAATGTGAGAGTTTTTGACCAAGACAGAATACTTACAGCTAAGAGAGAGTCTCAACTGTAATGGTAATCTGTATCTAGAAGTGAGTCTAAAATGGTTTAAATGTGTTTTGAGGAAACCGATTATGACTACCTGCATACCTTCTTTTCTGAATTATATATTTACATATGTGTTTTGGGGCATTTTCAGGGTTCTTCATGAACATATTCAGAGATTGTCTAAAGTAGTGACTGCAAATCACAGAGCTCTTCAGATACCAGAGGTAATAACAGTTTATACAGTATGGATGGTATTATTCAATTAAAAGTGTCTTGGTGTACTATGTACATGTTACCAATTTTTCAGGGAAGCAGAATATAGTAAGTTATAAAGAAACCACTTGCACTGGATGTCCTTCAGTCGATAAAATTCTCAAAGGTCTTTCCGTGGATTAAAATTCCCTAGCCTGGGAAGAGACCTTAGTAGTGAGAGGTGAGTGGAGGGAGGGCCAGCCTGGGGGACCCCCTGCCTTGACACCACCCCCTTAAAGCAGGGCTTTCTGCTCACAGCTCACTCCTCCTGCGGCAGTCACACTCTCCACGGATGCTTTTATAATCATATAGAGCCTCGAAGTCCTAACCACACAACAGCCAGTGTTCTTTCCAGAACATTCTGCAGGAATATCCCGTATGAAGGGATCTGGTGGAACTTCAAAGAGAGTGTGAAAACTGTTCAGGAGAGGGAACTGAATCTGAATGTGACCTCAGAATTACCTTTTAGTTCTGATACTAACATTTTTACTTGTCTTACACCTCTTACAAAATTAGAAAACAGGAAAGTTTTAGGTATGTGAGTTTTCTGATTGTTTCATTAGAATCTGGATATTAATTGGCATAAAATTTTTAATTGTCCTTAATTTCTAGAGCTGCTGCAACACAGGTACATACTAATTTTTAAGCTATTTTAAAAGTAGCTTGTCAGTTCCTTTGGAATCAGCTGCAATACATAGATAAGTCCCATTCTGGCTCTTTAAGAAAGATAATTGCTTAAAATTTTATGAATTCTAGGTTCTGTGTGCCTCTCCTATATATCTGGGTTGGGTTTGTTTGTTTTTCCTTTGGGGCCACATCATACAGTTTGGGAGTCTTAGTTCCCCAGTGACTGGGGATGGAACCTTGCCCCTGGCAGTGAGAGCTCAGAGTCCTAACCACTCAATGGGCAGGGAATTCCCCTGGGTGGTTTTATTTTAAAATGCAAAGCAAATAATTTAAAAGCTTAAAAGTTAGGCTTCAATCCTGAAGTGGGAGGATGGGGAGGAATTGCAATTTGGTTTTTCTGAAAAAGGGAAAAGGCAGTGGCTTCACCCATCCACCTCCTGATGTGGAGGTTGCTCTGGTCACTGCCTTCCACCTGCATGATGGTCTGCGTGTGGTCTCGCTTAGGTCTATCTTAAGGAGGCACCGTGGCCCTCGGCACAGTCAGAAATCAGGACAATAAGTGCTTACAAGACGCCCCGGGACAAAGTGCAGTGCATCCTGAGAATGTGCTCCACGATCATGAACCTCCTGAGCCTGGCCAACGAGGACTCCGTCCCAGGGGCAGATGACTTCGTCCCTGTGCTGGTGTTTGTGCTGATCAAGGTCGGTCCTCGATACCTCCCTTGAGAACAGTTTCTTTGTCGTCCTGAGTTGGGAAGTGTGCAGAGGGTCGCTGGGTGTTACGGACTTTGACTCTTTTACAAGTTTCCAGCTCCTGTGATAGCCAGAAGAAAGTAGCTAACGTCAAGTTAGGTTCTGTCCGGAAGTTAGGGTTTTCCAAATAAAGGAAGAGCTTGATTCCTAGATGAACATTTTCAGCTTTTCAGAGCAGTGCCTGAAGGTCTTCCTTGGAGCTCGGTGGGTAATTACTGAATTCTTCCATGTTGAATTCTTCATGGTGGTTATCACATAAACTGCTACATTTTCCTGTCGTCTTTCTCCTCTTTTGACCTCATGTTTTATTATTTGTACCATATTGTTTTTTAAAGTACTGACATCTCTTGTCCTTTTTTGGCTTTAAAGTCAAATGGTTTATTTTGAACATTTTGGTTTGGAGGTGGGGACCCTGCAGATGGGGTGCACAATAGCCACCCAATATGTGTTCCAGTCAGCTCAGCCCTCTGATGATGTCTAGAGTGTATTTGACATATAGCTTACTAGTTTTGGAATCAGCTGCAATACATAGATAAGTCCCTTTCTTGATGTTGCGGTATTTCTGCCGCCTGAACTCTTAGCTCAGAGTCAGAGCCCCGACTCTGAATCAGTGTGGGTTAGGCTTCTTCGCTCCTCCTATTGCCCATTGCTCAGCTCTCTTCCACAGAGGATGTGTTTGGTCTCTACGCAGAGCCGGTCTAAGCCCCTTTTAAGGAACAGGCCTTAGCTTGTCCTCCTGATTTAACACACCTGAACCTGGAGGTGAACAAGCAGGAGTTTTTCTGTGCTACCTCCTGCAGCAGAGGGCCTACTTTTTTTTTTTTTTTCTTTCTCGGCTGGTTCTACCCATACTTACTAAACAGATATAACTCAATTTGTCTGCAGCATTTATTTCCTCAAATGGAATCCTGGGATGTTGAGTGAAGCCACTGGGATTAGTTCAGCCCCTCTAAGGACCAGTGAGGTCAAGTGCTTTGTTAGGCTAGAAAGCTCTAGATAGTTGAGCTAGGATTAGAACCTAAGTCTTCTTTCCAATACACTGTTGCTCCTCACAGTAACTCAGGTTTACAAATTAGTTCCAAAAAGGATTTGGGGGATTATTTTCAAAAGGACTGGTATCTCTTTTTCACAGGAAGACATTTGAAAGATGTTACCATAAATGATTTTTCCAGCTGAGTAATTGACTTTATTTTTCACTTCCCTAGGCAAATCCACCCTGTTTGCTGTCCACTGTTCAGTACATCAGTAGCTTTTATGCCAGCTGTCTGTCTGGAGAGGAGTCCTATTGGTGGATGCAGTTCACAGCAGCCGTGGAATTCATTAAGACTATCGATGACCGAAAGTGACCAGGACAAAGGCCCACCAAGGCAGCAGACTGTTAGCGGGGCAAACAGATCTCTTAGAAAATGTACCAGCTGCTTTGAAAGCTGAAGATTGTTTTTGTATAATATTGTACAGTGTTCAGACCTTTTAAAACAGATCTTTACTAAACAGATTAATGAGCTAACAAGCAGGTTCTCTTTTCTTTGGGTTCTTTTCCTTTCTGAGTTGCATATTTCATTAATTTCTTATCTCCACATAGAGAATAGTACTGCAAAAAGGGACCACATTTTTCAGGTATTTTGACATACAAAAAAAAAACCAATCTCCTAGAAAATTCCTAGATCTCTGTTTATGGATACTCATTCTTTCTTTTCATTAAAAAAAAAAAAAGAACAGTACACCTCTTTCAAGATGCTGTCTAATCTTGGATGCATCTAACAGAAGGAAAATACCAGTTGCACTGAGGATTGTAATAGTGATGACATTAGTGGCATTATCTATAAATACACTCACCTAAATTGAAAAGCTAAGAAGGAAATGTAAATATGATATATATTTATATTTGATGTAATATGAACATCTTCAGATTCTAATAAACAAGGAATATTGCTGATAGTAGGTTGTCATGTACCCTCTTGTGAAATGGTTTCCTTGACAACATTTAAGCTGAGCTTAAAAGCGAAAGGCGAACAAATGCACAGAAGTATTTATTTAAGTGTAACACAGTTTATTGAACTTTCTAGGTATGGAATTTGATGCACAGGGCTGCCTTTGATGAGGGGTATAGAACTTATTGAATATATCACTTAGACTTTCTCACCCTGGACATCTTTGAGCCTGCAGTAGGAGATAGACTGTTTAATCATCATACATGGCATACAAAGGAACAGTAGACATCTAACCCATCCTTGCGGTACTTCTCATCTGAAATGCTAAATATAGTGTAGAAACCCCAGCCAGAGCTCCTTACAAACCTGTAACTGTAATATATTTTTGATGATGATTCACATTGAATGCACAGACCAGGAATTCAGTGAATGTCAGTTTTTTTAAAAAACTAATTTGTATTGTCTGCTTTAGTGATACAAGTTTTACTAGTGATAAACTATTTTAATCAATCATACTATTCTTATGGGGGGAAAAATCTATTTTGGCAGGTTTCGGTGCCTTTGTTTCCCTCTTCTGAACAAAAATATGTGTTTCTGTATTTTGGTTTGATCGTGTGTTGCTAATTAATCAGGAATGGGTTTCGGTGTCTGAGAAACAGGCCAAGGAGGCCCACCAAAGCTTCAAGCACAAGTCTTACACATGGGCCATCACTGACTGGTTTTGCTCTGTATGATTCCTAAACGGTTACTTTCATGAAAATTGGTCCCCTCCTTCGAGTCTCTTGTTGCTGGCAGCATTTCCAGGCATGTTTAAGGGAACTGTGAGCAACAGCCTTGAGCAGATAAGGACAGAGGCTGTCTCTCCAGGAACTCTGTGCTCCACTGTGCCTAAAGAGGCTGGGTTTTCTTTATGCCTTGACCTCTTCTCATTCCTTTACTCTAAAATACTGAGAGATAAGTTGCAGAGGATTGTGAGATGAGGTTTCTGCCTTTTAGGGGCAAATCAAAATTAAAGTAGTACTGAGAAATGTCCTCTTGAACGTTAGATCAAGAAATCTATGTACTTCATGCTTCACGGACTGTAACGGTCAAGCTCATTTAGGTCTTAGAAATCAAATCCCATCATAGATACTTTACAAGACAAACTGTCTTAACATGATTTCTAAGGCAGAGGGGGGAGTTCAGCACTTGATTCAATAAATGTTAAGTCAACAGAAGTCTTGGAATAGTTGAAATTTATTGTTTGGGGATTTAACTCAGAAGTCAATGCAATTTTTCACCCCCGTGGTGCCTACTAACTCTCTTCCATGTTGTTACTATGGAAATAAATATGAAGATGTGGACACTGCATGGGGCTCTTTTCTGTGGAGAAGGTGGTGAGTTTGTATCTCCTAGAGGCAGGAGGTAGGGCTCGGCAGGGCTTGAGACAGTTGTGAGAGGAGGACCTCAGAGATTTGGCATCACAGTTACATCCGAGACGGAGGTGGGTGCTTGTGTCTTGACTCAGGTGCCGGCAGAGAAGCGCACAGCCCAGCTGTTGAAGGTTAAGCTGTTTTCTCCTGGAAGCCGCTCAGGAGTAAGGACTCCTTCAGCGTTAACTGCCACTGGTAGTTTTGTAACAGGGTTTAGCATAGTGTTGAGTTCTGAGTTCAGGAGTTGGTAACTG
>SJYX01013823.1:370473-411044 GCA_006410675.1 Oreotragus oreotragus | reverse complement strand
AGTCCCGCTTCAAGCCACTGCAGGCTACGGTCACCCAAAATCAATACCAGCAGCCAAAGTAGGCTCGAGGCACAATCATGAACAGAGTCAGGAGAGAGGTAATAAGTGATGAAAGCTTAAGGCCCCATATATGGCTGAGTCTGAAGCCCCATATAAACCCCAAGAACAGGTCCTTGCGATGGTCAGTTTTACATGTCAACTTGGCTAGGTCATGTACCCCAGGTATTTGACCTAATATTATCCTAGATGTTTCTATAAAATACTTTTAAGATGAGCTTAACATTTAGATCAGTAGACTTCAGTAAAGCAGATTACTCTCCATAAGCATGGGTAGGCATCATCCAACCAATAGAAGGTCTTAATAGGAAAAAATAAAATTTTACCTCCCTGGAATAAGAGGCCAATCACCCTTAAACTAAAACTGCAGTGCTGCCCTAGGCTGAGCCCCAGCACGCTGGTCCACCCCAAAGACACTTACTTCTTGAGCCATCAGTCACGTGAGACAATCCCCCTCTCTCTCTGACTCTCACACACATACACACACACACATATATACATGAGAGATTTATTTTGTACTATATTTTACATGGATGAGAGAAAAAGACAAGGAGAGTGCACATGTGATCATCCCTCTCTCTCTCTCTCTCTCTTGAGCACCCTGACTAATACAGTCACAACAGCAAGAATCTGAAACCACTGCTTCCCTACAGCACAGTCTTTTGCCCAGCAGAGCTTTCCTAGAGCTACCATTCAGTGCCATGACAGCCTCAGGAGAAAGGGACCCTGACTTCTTCGTCTTTCCCTCTCATACCATGTCTAGGTAGCACCTGACACACAGTAATCAATAAATAGCACCTGACACAGTAATCAATAAACCCCTGGAAGACAAGTCTGAAAGGTATTCGGGTCCATGGCCTTCCCCGGTGGCTCTAGTGGTAAAGAACACCCCTGCAAATGCAGGATACACAGCAGACTCGGGCTCGATTCCTGGGTCGGTAAGATCCCCTGGAGTAGGAAATGGCAAACCACTCCAGCCTTCTTGCCTGGAGAGTTCTATGGACAGAGGAGCCTGGTGGGCTACAGTCCATGGGCTCGCACAGAGTTGGACACGACTGAAGCAACTTAGCACAGAGGACGGATGATTCGGATCCATGGGATTTTTTAAGATGTCATATATTATTGATGGTGGCTCAGTGGTAAAGAGGGCTTCCCAGATGGTGGCAGTGGCAAAGAACCCCTACCTGCCAAGCAGGAGACATAAAGAGATGCAGGTTGGATCTCCGAGTTGGGAAGATCCCCTGGAGGAGAGCAGGGTAACCCATCCTAGTATTCTTGCCTGGAGAGCCCCATGAACAGAGGACCCTCGGGGGCTACAGTCCATAAGGTCACAAAGAGTCTGACGTGACCGAAACAACTCGGCACACATGCAAACAGTGATAAAAGTCTGCCTGCCAATGCAGCAGATGCAGGTTCGGACCTTGGGTTGGGAAGATATCCTAGAGGAAGAAATGGCAAGCCACTCCAGTATTTTGCCTAGGACATCCTGTGGACAGAGGAGCCCGATGGGTTACAGACCACAGGGTTGCAAAACAGTCAGACACAACTTAGCAACGAAACAATGAGACTATTTATATACTCCAACCTATTCCTTAGGTGAGCAAGCAAAACCCATATGAATATCTGAGCACTTAATATAACTTGTTCTTCTTGCTTCTTTCTTGTGGTTAAGTCTAAAAGCTGAATTTAATTTTTTTGTCAATTATTTGTTGTTGTTGTTTTTCAGTTGCCAAGGCATGTCCAACTCTGCAACCACGTGAACTGTAGCATGCCAGGCTCCTCTGTCCTCTACTATCTCAGATCAGATGCCGTGATCTTAGTTATGTTTTGTTTTATTGCTGAGTTTCAAGCCAGATTTTTCACTCTCTTCTTTCACTTTCATCATGAGTCTCTTTAGTTCCTCTTCACTTTGTGACATTAGAGTATCATCTACATATCTGAGGTTATTGATATTTCTCCGGGCAATCCTGATTCCAGTTTGTGATTCATCCACCCCTGCATTTTGCATGATAAATAAGCAGGGTGATAATGTATAGCTTTGTTGTATTCCTTTTCCAATTCTGAACTAGTCAGTTGTTCTATGTCCCATTCTAACTGATGTTTCTTGACCCACAAATGGGCTTCTAAGGAGACACACAAAGCAGTCTGGTATTCCCATCTCTTTAAGAATTTTCCACAGTTTGTTGCAATCCACATAGTCAACAGCTTTAGTGTAGTCAATGATGCAGAAGTAGATGTTTTTCTGGAACTCCCTTGCTTTCTTGATGATCCAGCAAATGTTGACAATTTGTCAATTATCACAAAGAGTTAATTTAATTATTCAAAGAATAACTCCAGTCTATTCTTCAAAATCCTTCTCAACTTCCTTCAGAAACCCAGAGGTTGAATCAAAGAGAAAAAAAAAAAAAAATCTGGTTCCTCCAGGCTAAGAATTGGGAATAAGTCAAGAAGTAGCATCGAACAATAATACCTCCCCTTATAGGATGTTTATTGTTTGCCAAGTATCCGTGTTAACCCCTTAACACGTACAATTTCAAAACAGCACTGAAAGGTTGGGATTATTAGCCTGTTTTACAAGTGAGGAGCCGAGAAAAGTTAATCTACATAGCAAAGATTCTCTAATTCAAAGTGAAGTTGCTCAGTCATGCCCAACTTTGGGTTGTGTCTTCTGATAGATTTTCTAAACTTAGTTTGTTTTGTGTTGTTGTATTTAGAAGATTGTTTCCAAAGAAAGCTTCTTGTAACCTAACCATAACCAAAAACAAATGTGTGACCTCCCCACAAAATTTTATTCCCAAAGGACAAAAAAATAAGTATTTTTATGAGACAGTTAAAACAAAATATACCCTAAAGCAACAATGTCTATAGCATCTAAAAGAATTGGAATGCTTATCAGAACACTGCTACATAACTTCTCAGGTAGAAAACAGTTAAGATTCAGTCCAGTCCAGTCACTCAACTGTGCCCAATTCTTTGTGACCCCATGGACTGCAGCGTGCCAGGCTTCCCTGTCCATCACCAATTCCTGGAGCTTGCTCAAACTCACATCCATCCAGTTGGTGATGCCATCCAACCCATCTCGTCCTCTGTCATCCCCTTCTCCTGCCTTTGATCTTTCCCAGCATCAAGTATTTTCCAAGGAGTCAGGTCTTCTCACCAGGTGAACAAAGTATTGGAGTTTCAGTTTCAGCATCAGTCCTTCCAATGAATATTCAGGACTAATCTCCTTTAGGATGGACTGGTTGGATCTCCTTGCTGTCCAAGCAACTCTCAAGAGTCTTCTCCAACATCACAGTTCAAATGCATCAATTCTTCAGCGCTCAACTTTCTTTATGGTCCAACTCTCACATCCATACATGGCAATTGGAAAAACCATAGCTTTGACAATATGGACCTTTGTTGGTAAAGTAATGTCAGCTTTTCAATATGCTGTTTAGGTTGCTCATAGCTTTTCATGCAAGGAGCAAGCGTCTTTTAATTTCATGGCTGCAATCACCATCTGCAGTGATTTTGGAGCCCAAGAAAATAAAGTCAGCCACTGTTTCCACTGTTTCCCCATCTATTTGCCGTGAAGTAATAGGATGCCATGATCTTTGTTTTCGGAATGTTGAGTTTTAAGCCAGCTTTTTCACTCTTAAAAAGCCACTTTTTCACTCTTTCACAGTTAAGACCATCGTAAATTAAATGCAGATTAAAAATTAAATGTCTTAATTTTAAAAACTTTTAAGAGTTTAGGAAGCCAAATGATCATGCCTGATTCTGCTGTGGTCAACAGATAACAACTAGCAGTTCTGGACGAAACATAAGAAACAACTAACTACCTGAAAGCTCTGGAGAATTTAACACAAGCAGAGAAAAACTGAAGCAGAGTTGACAGTGAAAGAAAGGAAGGAGAGCAGGTGGTCTCTTGTTTTGGTTTGGGCTTTTTAATATGACTGAGCCAGAGCGCAAAGCTCACAGTCACCATGCTAGACATCTACAACTACAACTGAGAGGGCCATGAACGTTGAGGGCACATTTCCCAAACCGTGCAGCATTCTTCCTAAAAGTAACAACAACTTAACAAGTATGGTTTTAAATTCAGCCCACTCACATACTTCAATTACTAAATAATACTTAGGCCTTAACCTTGGTCTATTTTAAATAATATATGTATATGTTATTTTTTTACATTTCCCCTAAAGCTGAAACCATCTTAAGATAAGCAAGGCCTGTGGGTATACAAAATAGCAATTAGTAGGAGGCACAATAAAATTGTCTTTGAACCAAATGATAATCACATTCCTATTAACTGTACATGATTTTATGCATGACTTCTTTTAATCTTCTCCTTCCACCAGTCTCGGATGGAATATTAATTTGAGAAGAATAACTAAAAAAAATCATAAAGAAAACTTTTAATTTGGAACTAAACATTTTATCTACATAATCATAATCATGGATCTCAAGTAACTTTAAACACAGTATTTTATTTTGACTGTCAAAGAAAATGTTATGCTATGTTGTTCTTGAGATTTCCCAACCCAAAGAGAGAGTTGATTACCAATTTTTATAATAAAAGACCAAAGGACAATTTTTTTTTACTCCATTATCACTATGAAAGTTATAGCCCAAATAAGATAAACCAACTTCCACAGGACTATTTGGTTCAACAGAGCTGCTTCCTATGCTGGTGTTTATTTCTGAAGGCTCTGTTTTTCTACTCAGAACTGCTTCTGGAAATTTTTGATGTAGTATGCCACTTTATGAAGCTCCCAGGAGAAATTATTCTCAGATCTTGGGTACCAGGAAACAGCTATGAATCCTTAGGAATCTAGTACTTGGCTTGTTTTTCTTTAGTCGCTAGAGCCTCAGTCAACAATTTGGCCCATCTCTAGCAACTACACAGCTTTGTAGCATGGAACTCTTTATGCTCACTTTACTGCTCATTTAAAATGTTTAGAGAATTTCATTAGAAAAGACTGATGCTTTCTCAAGTGAGGCTAATATATAAAAATATCACGTGTGTATGGTATGTTCTTAAGGACTAAAAAAAGATGATTCACGTTTAATGACAGTAAATTGAATATTAAAGTGCTATATATATATAATACTTGGGAATTAGTGGGAGCAAAAACTAAATATGTAGTTACAAACAAATAAGAAAATGTTCCATTCACCTTCTTCAGTGAAAATTCACATACACTTCACATTCATTCTGTTGTAGTGATTTGTGGCAAGGAACAGTCCCAAACGAGTCATGAGTTTCACAGGAAGAGCCTGAAGTTTCAACTCAGTCCATGAGGAGTCCAAATGCCAAAACAGTAGGGGCAGTGGTCACTGATCAATCCCAGGACACACCATCCACTATTGAGCGGCTCTGCTGATAAAGTGATTCAGGTGTGAGAAACACTCAAGCTCTTATAAGGAGCCCAGATCCATACCAGGTGATTAATATAATTTTTTTTTTATCCTCAGGATCCTAAAAGGTATGTATTTTTCAGTTCAGTCATTCAGTCATGTCTGCCACTTTGTGACCCAATGTACTGCAGCACACCAGGCCTCCCTGTCCATCACCAACTCCCAGAACTTGCTCAAACTCAAGTCCATCAAGTCAGTGATGCCATCCAACCGTCTCATCCTCTGTCGTCCCCTTCTCCTCCCGCCTTCAATCTTTCCCAGCATCAGGGTCTTTTCCAATGAGTCAGTTCTTCACATTAGGTAAACAAAGTAGAGTTTCAGCTTTAGTATCAGGCCTTCCAATGAATGTTCAGGACCCTTAGGATGGACTGGTTGGATCTCCTTGCAGTCCAAGGGACTCTCAAGAGTCTTCTCCAACACCACAGTTCAAAAGCATCAATTCTTCGGCACTCAGCTTTCCTTATGGTCCAACTCTCACATCTGTACATGACTACTGGAGAAACCATAGCTTTGACTAGATGGACCTTTGTAGGCAAAGCAATGTCTTTGCTTTTTAATGCTGTCTAGGTTGGTCATAGTTTTTCTTGCAGGGAGCAAGCATCTTTGAATTTCATGGCTGCAGTCACCATCTGCAGGGATTCTTGAGCCCCCAAAAATAAAGTCTATCACTGTTGCCATTGTTTCCCCATCTATTTGTCATGAAGTGATAGGACCAGTTGCCATGATCTTAGTTTTTTGAATTTTAATCCCATTTTAAAAGAAAAAAAAAAAACAACATTTTAAAATGGGGCTTAAAAACCCATTTTCACCCCAGGTATGTATTTTAACCCCATTTTAAAGATAAGGGCTACAGAAATCAAGTTACAAGCTCAAAGTGAGTAGTGCTGCATAAAAGACTTGAGACCCAAAGCCACACCCCTAAACTCTACATTTTGTTCTTTCCTCTACCTATAAACTATATTGCCATACACTGGCAGAAATCTGACAGTAGAGAACTGAATTTATTCTTGCTGAAACACTGAGAAAAGGCAAAATAATTTAGGTAAAGTTGCATTATTCCTACCAGCTAGACAGCCCTTAAGTTCTCCTATGATGCCATGTGAAGTATCTGCATTGATCAAGAAGTAATCAAATAGAACTGAGAAAAGGAACAAAGGCAAATTTATTACAGTTGTGAAACTGTTTCTCCAAATATTATACTTATCTTGAAGGATTCATTTAAACTTGTAGCTGAATGACAGATTTTTTTATCTTCAGTAATGAGGTTTTGGCAGCATTATCTATAGATCTTTGAAGAGCCTTGTGCTTAACTGGACAAAAATAGGATCTTCTGAACAGAGTAACAATTTATAAAATATGGTAAAACTATCCTAGACATTGTTACCTTGGGGTCAGATACGTTTTGGAATTTAAAATGTGTATGTGTGTGTATGTTTAGAAAGTTAAAGTAATTAAATGGCATTAAGCATTTTTAAAGATCCCAGCAGGAATGAGGTACTATGCTCAAACTAGGATAACTTGAGGAAGACTTAATAAAGACACTGTTTAACATGATGTGGGCAAGGTGTAGGGAATCCACAAGGCACAGTTGGCTAATCGAGGCTAGAATCACAGCCACTGGCACCACGCCTGTGGAGACAGAGATGAGAAGGGGACAGTTTCAGAGAGCTAGAGAGTGAGGCTTGTGCAGTGGAGAAGGAAAGAGCAACCCCCTCCAGTACTCTCGCCTGGAAAATCCCATGGACAGAGAAGCCTAGTAGGCTATAGTCCATGGGGCTGCAAAGAGTAGGCTATAGTCCATGGGGCTGCAAAGAGTTGGACACAACTGAGCACACACGCGCATGCACACACACATACACACACACACACACACACACACACGGCTTGTGGAGAATGGGTAACCTATCTGGTGGTCAGACCTCTAACCTAGAGACACACTGTGGTCACCCCTCACAGAGGGACAGAGGGTTCTGGGCAAAATAAAAGAACCCACCCTCAACTCTGCTTCCTTTCTCCAATCTCTTTCCAATGACTTCCACCGGCCAGATTCAATGGGTAAATCTATCTCAAGGGAACCATACAGACAGACTACAGAAAGTCAGACTCCCAGGCACATAGCTAGGTTAAAAAAAGGTAGAGAGTGAATCTAAAATAATAAACAGAAGTTACACAGCATCCACCCTGACTGGCGTCTGAGACAGCATCTTGTTGTTGCTGTTTATTTGCTAAGACATGTTCAACTCTTTGTGATGCCATGGACATCACAAGCCCGCCAGGCTTCTCTGTCCATGGGATTTCCTGGGCAAGAATACTGGAGTCAGTTGTCATTTCCTTCTCCAGGAGATCTTCCTGACCCAGGGACTGAATCTGAGTCTCCTGCTTGGCAGGAGGATTCTTTACCACGGAGCAACCAGGGAAGCCCCTGAGACAGCATACATTAATCAAACATATAAATAATTCTGCTTAAAAATGTACAAAGATGCACACCAAAGGAGATAATGAAAGAATGCAACTTCTCTTCAGTCTGCATCAGGTTTTGCTACCAAGTCAGTTACCCAGAAACAAAACAAAGAAAAACAAACACTTGATTTCCAGAGCCTTTGGATATGGTTATTACCCCCAACTTTACAAATGAGAACAGAGCTTTACAAAGACTAGATAACTTTTCCAAGGACATTATGCTGTAACTGAAAGTCACGATTTGAGCCCAGTTCTGACTCTGGATAACTGCTCTCTACCCTGCTTTGTTGTTTTTCCTCTAATACAAGAGCTATATAGGATTCCATAATTTACACATGTTTACCTTATCTGCTGTGTAATTCCTTATTTCATAAAATCATGCATAATTGGTATGGCTATAAGGTACATTCCATAATATCAATAAACCTTAACAAGGTTTATTGTAGTATTGTAAAGACAAGTACTATGCTTGTAGTTCCAAAACCTTTTAAAATCTTGACCTGCCTTGTCATCACAAACATCTCCCCTTCCTTACAAGGTGCACCATACTCGATGTTCTCAGAACACTAATGTGTTCCTGTAGATGCACAGGGTCACCAGTCAGCCAGCCATCTATGAAACATTTTACCTTTCACAGACCACAAGCAGCACCAAATTTAAGATTTATTTTCCTTTCACTGTGTTTCACTCTTACTAGCCTCACTGGGGAGAAGGCGATGGCATGCCACTCCAGTACTCTTGCCTGGCAAATCCCATGGACAGAGGAGCCTGGTAGGCTGCAGTCCATGGGGTAGGAGAAGGAACTGGCAATCCACTCCAGTATTCTTGCCTGGGAAATCCTATGGACAGAGGAGCCTGGCGGGCTACAGTCTTGGGGTGGCAAAGAGTTGGACATGATTTAGTAACTAACCCACCACCAAAGCAATGTAGTGTCACTATGTTAGGCAAAGGTGTGGGTGGATCTGGTGTAGGATAGGAAGCACCTGGGGAAGGCAATGGCACCCCACCCCAGTACTCTTGCCTGGAAAATCCAATGGACGGAGTAGCCTGGTGGGCTGCAGTCCATGGGGTCGCTAACAGTCGGACAGACTGAGCGACTTCACTTTCACTTTTCTCTTTCATGCATTGGAGAAGGAAATGGCAACCCACTCCAGTGTTCTTGCCTGGAGAATCCCAGGGATGGGGGAGCCTGGTGGGCTGCTGTCTATGGGGTCACACAGAGTCGGACACGACTGAAGTGACTTAGCAGCAGCAGCAGCTTTGATTCTAATTTATAAATTTCTGTGATATTGATTTCTCTTTAGTTCTCATATCATCTGTATTATCTTTGCTTGTTGTCTGTCTGTTTGGCCTGGCACTCTTGATACCTCCATCAGCCAGGTGGCTCTTCCTTACTATGCTTTCATGTTGAAGAATGAGGCACCAAAGCCTAGATGCAGGCTTTCCCTGCTCACTTGTGGACTGCACTGTAGGGCAGTGACATAACCAGCCTTCTCATTGAATTATCCCAAAGTGTAAGTTTTGGTAGATCTATTCTCCTGTTTTTCAATATCTAGAATAAATTCCAACTGATTGTAACCTAATTTATGTACCTGCTTGCCAGTACTCTGAGATCAGAATCTGGGAAGAAGACTGGGAAATTTCACCACTCAGCATGCACTATATAACTTGCTCTCCCTGTGTTCATTCCAGTGTCTGAAACTCCTTCCACCCACTGTGCCTTGTGTGCCATGGTCCTTCTATTCACTCTCTCCAAGAACAGACTGTTCATCATAGAGGATTGCCTTATTTCACTGAAGAATGGATTAGAAGCAGTGCCTGCTTTAGACTGCCAACCAAGCTCCATGTTCTATAAGAGCCTTGGGATGGTTCTCCTTCTCATTCATAGCTCTATTAATTATATAAAGTTTTATTAAGAACCAGATGATATATTCTTTCTGTGTAGTAATAATTCAAATCCCCTACATAACCATGGTACAATTTTTCTTTTACACAGACACACAGGAACTTGAAAGAATCTTAAAAATCTTGAGTTTCTAAGAAATTTAAAGGCTATTTATCTCACCTACTCATCCCAAGTCCAACACCTATCAATATTTACAGGAAATCTTTCCTTCAATTACACAATCAAATTTGTTCTCACAGCATTTGCTGTTATGTGATTTATTTTGGTTTTGTTTTGCACTTAAGTATATACAAGCAAGTATGATTATTTTCCCTATATTTCAAAGCAGCAAAAACTGAACTATAAGTGAGGTCATCAAAATCCCTTTCCATTATTTCTTCCTTTTCTCTTTCACTGGGATATACTTGCTGGCCTCTTCCTTTTATGATATTGATTGTTGATCATATTGTTCTCACATTAGGAAAACATTACCTCATCAGCCAGTTCTTTTTTGATGTTCTTTGCATTCCATGGGATAAATGTCTTTCATCACAGCTTCCTTTTCTCTTTCCTAGCTCAGGCAACTCTATTAAATAGAATAGCCACCATTTCCCAGAAGGCCATCCATTCAATTTGAAGAATATTAGTTTGCTCTGGTTCTTGCCAGAGCACAGAAGCAATAGCATAAAGTTGGCACATCCAAGTTATGTTAAAGTAGCCAAAAGAGAAGGGTGTGGAGTGGGGATGGAAGAAGAATGCAGATGCCCAACTTACTGTTTCAAAAACTCAAGAAAGTAATAGCAAAGTGACTAGGCAAATAAACCAGAGAGATACAGAAAAATCATACTAGCTTTTGTGGGATAATAGAATATGTGTGTGTGTGTGTGTGTGTGTGTGTGTGTGTGTGTTTAGTTGCTTAGTCATGTCTGATTCTTTGCCTAAGAATTGAACTCACATCCCCTGCATCTCCTGCATTGCAGGCAGATTCTTTACCACCGAGCCACTGGGGAAGCCCCATCCAAGTGATTAGAAGCTTGAAATTTTCACTCTGTAGAGAAGGGAGAAGGACTGAAAGTGGACTAAGGATCAATCATGACTGTGTGGGGAAGCCTCCATAAAGTGCTGATATTACGGATTTTCAGGAGCTTCCAGGTTGACGAACACATAGAAAGGGTGACATGCCCCCAGGTGCTATGGGGGCAGACTCTCTTGTGCCAGAGACTCGCAGACTTAGCCCTATATATCTCTTTATCTGGCTGTTCATCTGTATCCTTTATCATATTCTTCAATAAACTGGGAAATAAGTGTTTCTCTGAGTTCTGTGAGCTACTCCAGCATTTTAATAGAACCCGAGGGAGGTTGTAAGAATCTCCAATCTGTAACCAAATCAGACAGAAGTCGTAGGAAACCTTGGGACTGGCACCTGCGGTAGAATGGAAGCAGGCTTGTGGGACTGAGCTCTTAATCTGTTGATCTGACACAATGTCCAGGTATATACTCTCAGAATTGAATTAGAACGATGGAAATTGTGATATATTCATACGGTGTTGTAGGACTTGGCGGGGGGGGGCGGGGGGAAGCCCACACATTTGGTGACCAGAAGTGTCTGAAATGAAGGGTGAGAGTGGTGTGAGATGGAGGAGACACTCAGAGAAAAGCCCGGGAGGAAAGCTGGGTTTTCCCAATACTGCTTTGAAGGTAGGATTCAGATTCAGCTGATATTACCTAAACAAAAAACTTCATATATTTGAGATTCAAATTCTTCGTTGTAAGTTGGGAGCAGAAATAATATGTACCTTAAGGATTGTTTGGACTTCCCAGGTGTCTCAAGTGGTAAAGAAGCCACCTGCCAATGCAGAGATGCAAGAGACGTGGGTTCAATCCGTGGATCAGGAAGATCCCCGGGGAGGGGGTGCTTGGAACCCTACTCTAGTAATTTTGCCTGGAGAATCCCATGGACAGAGGAGCCTGACAGACTGGGGTCACAAAGAGTCAGACACAAGCAAGTACAAATAAATGACAAAAGTGACAAGAACCACATCAATGTGGGTAGAACAGGAGACGTCACTAGCGCTACAAAGGATGATCAGAAGAATATACCAATCTACTAATTTCTAAATTTCCCATTTTAATCTAAGTATGCTAAGTACTCCTAGTTTGAAGAAGGTAGCCCATACATAATGGGACAAACTTCTAGAATATTCACTTACAACTAAGCATTCTAACTTCTTTCATGCCGCATAACATATCAGACAGAAAATCTATTTCCACCATCACCACTATCCCCTGTCCACAGAAATGTAGCTTATTAATACAAATTGAATCCATGGTTCGTTTTATCAAAAGATATGTTCCTGGGTTTTTTAAATTCTATTCTTATTATACTAAACCTAATTTTATGTTAACAACCAAAAAAGAATAACTCATTTTTCTTAATGAAAAGTTTTTGAAGTCTGCCTGCTTCTAAATACCGTATTCTTTCCATCTTTTGTGCCCTATAACATTGAAAAGGATCAGATTCATTCAGCTTCAAGAATATAGAGGAATTGACAAGGATTTACAATCCTTAGTGACAGAATTCTTGATTTAAGACTAATCAAGGAAACAAAGTGAGAACTTTTCATAGTATAGATAGATTGGTAATAAAACTATATCCATAAATCATGCAAAGAGATGACTGCCTATTGTGGGAAATTTTTCAACATCAATGAACAATTTCCCATTTTCCCCTCACACAATTAATAAAACCAAGATCATTCTTCAGAGTCTGTGTTGCTGATTTGGGGTAGAATATAATTTCCCTTTCAATTCTCAATTGCTACTGAGTTGCCCTTGGCATTTTACAGTGCAACAAAGTTGTATATGACCTTTTTGAGAGCTACTCAGCTACTGGGACCCTAAAATGTCAAGTACAACTCAGTTGCTCAGAAATTTTCCACTTGCAATTCACTTGTAGTTGAAATTGATCACGTCCAATGCAATTGAAATGCAAGCAGAGAAAAAAAGAAAAAAGCCTTGTAGAATCACTCAGGAAAATTAATCCATGTCATTGTAAAGTGACAGAATGGAATGGCTTCTATCTCATTGTTATTATTCAGTCACTAAGTTATGTCTGGCTGTTTGAACCCCATGGACTGCGGCATACCAGGCTTCCCTGTCCTTCATCACCTTGGAGCTTGCTCAAACTCATGTCCATTGAGTTGGTGACGCCATCCAACCATCTCATCCTCTGCCACCCTCTTCTCCTCCTGCCCTCAATTTTTCCTGGCATGAGAGTCTTTTCCAGTGAGTTGGTTCTTTGAATCAGGTGGCCAAAATATTGGAGCTTCAGCTTTAGCATTATTATCTCTCCTCATTAGTGAAGAGATATGGGCACATGTATTAAAGTAAGCCTTAGATCAAGTGCCTTGCATTCTATTCTCTGGCCCAGTGACTTTGCCCAAAGCTTAATCTTCAGGACTTAGTATATCACAGGTGTTCTCAGGATAGAAGGACATATGTATCATCTATTTGTAAGATATGGATAGGGTTCTGGTGCAGCTCTGCAAAAGAATAGTTGTTCAAGCTGTGCTTACACTGAGAATCCTGGTCTTTACCCCTTAAAGTATGATACTCTTGTGTGCCTGAAGGATCACTTTAGTCATGTCCGACTCTTTGCGCCTCTATGGACTATAGCCTGACAGGCTCCTCTGTCCATGGGATTCTCCAGGCAAGAATACTGGAGTGGGTTGCCATGCCCTGCCCCAGGGGATCTTCCCAACACAGGGATCAAATCTGTGTCTCTTTATACTAGAATCTCTGTTAAATTTGTATTTTAATAAGAAGTCCAATTGACCTAGAGTGGTAGTTCTTAACTGGCGGTGATTTGCCTTCCAGGAGACATTTGGAGACATTTGGCAATATTTAGAGACATTTTTGATTGTCATGGCTAAGACATAGATGTTACTAGCATATATGCCAGGCCACAAAATGTGTCTCAACAAATTTAATAGGATAGAAATTATATCGAGCATTTTTTCCAACCACAATGGTATGAAAGTAGAAATCAGTTACAGGGGAGAAATGGGAAAAACACAAACATATGGAGACTAAGCAACATGCTACTAAAAAAACAACGTGTTAATGAAGAAATCAAAGAGGAAGTCAGAAAATAAAATGCATTCAAAATAAACACACAACTTTCCAAAATCTATGGGATGCAGCAAATGCAGTTCTAAGAGGGAAGTTTATAGCAATCCAGATCCACCATAAGAAACAAGAAAATCTCAAATAACCCTGTCCTTTTGAAATTTTCAGTCTGCATTTTTGTAGTTTGAATCTTAATGGCAGAACTAGTATTTAATGTTCAGTCAGAGTGAGAGTGACCCGGTCTTACTAGTTACTTATTAGGACAGCAATATTTCCTGATATAAAGCAAAAAAAAAAGAAGAAGCCAGAGAACCAAAAGGCAAACTCATCACAGCTTCTAGTGGATGGCGGTGACTTCCTAACAACCCAAAGCACTTCTCTCTGCTTTTCATTTTTTCTTTTGACCTTGCAACTTGTGGGATCTTAGTTCCTCAACCAGAGATTAAAAAAAAAAAAAAAAGAAAAAATCAATGTCCCTAACCACTGGACCACCAGGGAAGTCCCCAAACCACTTNTCTAGTGGATGGCGGTGACTTCCTAACAACCCAAAGCACTTCTCTCTGCTTTTCATTTTTTCTTTTGACCTTGCAACTTGTGGGATCTTAGTTCCTCAACCAGAGATTAAAAAAAAAAAAAAAAGAAAAAATCAATGTCCCTAACCACTGGACCACCAGGGAAGTCCCCAAACCACTTCCCTTTGAAACAAAAGAAAAATTACTAGGGACATCACTAATGTCTACACTAATATCCTTTTTTATTGAATACCGATGTTCAAAAAGAAAAGTCAAATAGTGAGCCCACGTGAAATCCTATGGGAAGAAATTAGCCCCCAGTTCAGTGCTCTGTAAGCAGTAGGTATTCAGTAAAAGTTGCCTGCCTGATTCAAGAAGACAGACCTGCCTGCCCAGTAGTGGAGTGGAGACTTCGCTAAACACTCATTTTAATGGACTCAAGCTCTAATGACACAGAATTTCATAAGCCAACTGCTGTCATTCTCTGAATGTCCCAACTTCCTTAATAAGAAACATTTCAAGAACAGAAACATTCTTATTTGCATCAAAAAGGATAAATATGCAAATCAAAGCAGTTTGTATTCTACCTAAATAAAAATTAAGTTCCTTAGAAGTAGAAAATGTAATTTTTAATGAGATTTCCTGGTTTGGGAGAAGATTTTTATGGGAACACATCTATCAGACTTAAAAGTTTCCATTACAAACTGGAAAGAAAATGTTTTCTCCTTAAGAAGCCAAAGCAGTCATTGATATTTCCATTGAATTAGAATTTCTGTACTATTTTCCTTCATGCGGATATGTACTTTGCAACTTCCCATCACCACCAATCTCCCAAGTATGCCATAACCACCTCTGTGACTTCACGTGTGCTGGCTGACCATTTGCAGATCCTCACATTCCTCCTCTCCCCCCAAAATCCCACAACTCCTGGCTCTATGTCTGCCAGTCAGTAAACTGCTTTCAGATGAAAGACCTTCGTATCACGTGGCTGATGTGACTCTTTCTGTTTGTGACCACGCCACCTGTCACACACCTATTCAAATGTGGTGACCTGCGTTTGATAAATTTGTTGAAATTGGCAACCCACAACTATTGCTAACAGAATGAAATGGTGCTTTTAAGCTGACAGGAGTGCTCAGTCTATCTGGATCCATTTGCAAAGAGACTGCATCTCTTCCCTGAGCTTCGATTTGATTCGTTAGTATGACTGCTTACAGGGTTAGAACGTTCTGTTCCCTGTCTTTGCTGGCTAGACAGGAGCGGTCTGCATTGCTTGTCTTTACCTCACTCTGCCTTTTTGTCATCAGCAGGCTCAGGGTACAGACTGGGGAACAAGGCAGGCGGAGTAGGGCTGTGGAGGCTGCATTATGGCCCCTGCCCTTCCTGCCTGTTTCTCATCTCTGTTCTCTCATCAGTAGGCACTAATGACACGTTTGACTCTTGCTTAAAATAAGACACCAAAAATGGAGGACAGAATGAACACTGACCGTGTCTTGTTTACCTTGGCATCCTTAGGACCTAGCACAGCACTTAGCTACGTGGTTACCAATCTAATGAAAGTTGGCTGAGTGACTAATAAATGCTACTATACTAAGGACCTGAAGCACAATACCGATCTGCATATTTCATATCAAATCCCTGCTCTCAGGATCTATCAACAGTGATAGGTATACAGCCCCAAACATTTCATTTCACACTTCTAATGGGCATAGAACATCAAGGGCTTTGTGGTTTATAATTCATTTCCTTATGAATGCACTTGGCTATTGCACAGACTTTCCATTACCTTAGCCACTTATAAAATAATTCCAAATAAGCTTTATCAGATTTTCAAAGAAGGGCAGCCCTGGAAGAATCTGTTTGCTTGAAATAGGCCACTAATGAGGTTGACATGAAGAATGTTCTTGCAGAAGCAACCTGGAAAGACTAATAGTGCAAGTGAATTCATTATATTTCACCTTCTCCTCCTCCTCTGCTCTTCTGATAGTNGAATCTGTTTGCTTGAAATAGGCCACTAATGAGGTTGACATGAAGAATGTTCTTGCAGAAGCAACCTGGAAAGACTAATAGTGCAAGTGAATTCATTATATTTCACCTTCTCCTCCTCCTCTGCTCTTCTGATAGTTCTGCTTTGCTTAACATTTTGAATATTTAATACTATGCAAATTTTTTCCATTCAGTATCATTTCTATTCTAGAGAAAATTTTACAGAAGTCATTCTACCAACATTTAAAATAAATGGGTTGGTATTTGGGGCATTTGCATTGTTTGAGATTATTTTGAGCCTCAAAAATTGTTTTTCTTCCTTTACGGACTTTTTTAATGTTTAAAGGTAGTGAAAGGTACTAATAATGCATTCATTATTCTTTCTCCTTAAATTCCAATTTTAGGTAGGAAGAGAAAAATAAGGTTTCACTCAATCAGAGAATCATCAAAATTGATGTTATGTCATAATTGCCTTGACAGCATCGTTTGAACATTGACGCAATAAAATACTGTCAAGAATAATATTCTCCAAGATTTCAAACACATGGGGACAGGAGGACCACCTCCATATATTACAAAAAACTAACATTAGTCTGTGACTTAACTTTCTATTGTTTCTGTGCCTGTAAACCTCCACTAAAAAGAATTGCTTCCTCAAAACCATGCATTTTATTGAAATTCATGTGCATTTAAGAATTCATCCAGTAATTGGCCTGATGGGCTTGGGAAAAAAGAATTGGTAGCATTTTAGCATGTCAGAACTGAGTAAGACCCTAGAGATCATCTCATCTTCATTGGCAAAGGAAATAAAGGCCCGAGGGAAAAAGTCATTTTCCCACGTCATGCATGTTGTTAATATTAAGATAAAGCTACACTCCTTCCACTGTCCCAAGTTGATTACCATTCTGGTATTTAGATTTTTTTCAGTTACTGTATGTTTAGAACAGACTCTCATCTTACCACAAATCCTGTCGTACAAAAATAATACTTTCATATCTAAACCTGAGTGATCCATACTCAATGTTTGGTTCTCCCTATAACATGGATTTTCTAGTTATCTCCTATAAACGTTATGCATTTTATGCTTAAAATGCATAAAGCTTTCTAGGACCAAGATTTTGCTGGCAGACACAATTTAAATGTTTCAGCTAATGTTTACTGTAAAAAGAAAGATCAACAAATTCTGGAATTTATATCTTTTCCTAAGGCTAATAGAGCATGTGTCCTTGGTATGCATGTTTGTACTGGTCATCCTTTGGGTGGGTGGGCTCTTTCTTCAGGAAACAAGTTAATATAAGTATCTTCCCAAGATAAACTCATATTCAAAAACACCTCCTAACTTTCATAGCAATGAGAAATGGTGTGTTCGGAAATATGTTAATTGCTAATTTCAAGGCTTATGTGTTTCTGTGTTAAAACTGTTAACTGTAGGACATAAACATTAGTGCGGAAACCACTGTGTTCCTTGTTTGGGGTCCATGGATCCTTAATGAATAAATAACCTGGATGTCAGAGGGTCCTCTGTGCCAACAGTAAGCAGCATTTGGGATGTTTTATATTTTCTGGCCCAATGGTTTTCTGTTGTTTTTTTTTTTGCTATTTTGAGTTTCTCAGAGTCTTTGACTTGAATATTGAATATTTGAACTGTGATGTTAGCCACTGTTACCATGTATAGTTATATCATTTTTTACCCTTATAGTAGTGATCAAAGTGGAGGCCTCACTCCTCTGAGTGACACTGGTGTGTTACATATGTTCTCTGAACCTGAATTTCTCCATCAGTAGATTGAGAGATTTAAACGATGTGATTTCTTGAAGACACTTTGAGCTTTTGTTTGTACTTTGTAAGGAAATGAGGTTTGTCTCTAGGTGGAAGGAGGGAAACAGTTGTAGTGGATGGAGCCAGAGATGAGTTAAGAGGGGAATTTTAAGGGCGATTAGACAGATAGAGAGGCTTCACAGTGGCTCAGTGGTAAAGAATCTGCCTGCCAACATAGATGTGGATTCATTTGATCCCTAAATTGGGAAGATCTCCTGGAGAAGGGAACAGCTACCCATTCCAGTAGTCTTGCCTGGAAAATCCCGTGGACAGAGGAGCCTAGCAGGCTACAGTCCATAGGGTCTGAGGTAGTCAAATACAACTTAGCAACTAAACAACAATACTGTGGAGCATGATTTAGTGCCTGTCCTTTTCTTAAAGAGTTCTGTGATCAGCACGCTCATCATCCTCCTCCTCAGAGCATCCTATCCCCCACCCCAATCCTACACCCCATTTCACGATGTTATAGCTACAATAGCTGCTTAAATATCAGCATTAAATACACTGCTGTAACTTCTCAATGTAGAAACTGAGACTGTTTACCTGTTTAACATTTCCTATATTTCACAAAATCTGAATATTTATTGTCAGCAAAATGTATTTCAACAAAATATAAGGTGATTTTTAACAAATGAATGCCAAAAGCTGGAAAAAGTAATTCTATTTACCAGTACTCTATCAGAGCTTCACAATTTATCAGAGTTCTTAAAGCTTATCAACAAATGTGCATTTTATTGGACAAATCTGTTTTCTGACTTTATCTTTGGATGCAGATGTTTATCCATTTTAATGATTCCATATTACAGCTATTTTTTGTCTGAGACAGTCTCAGTTCTTGTCTTAACAATATTGGTGAAAAAAACCAGAGTGTCTGCATGTTATTAAAATTTCAAAAGTGTTTTATTTTTTCAAGACTTTCAGAACTGGCCAATGAAAAAAATCAAGCACCACTTGTAAAAATGCTTTTATTATCCTAAAATATATTCACATACCATATATCCATCAGTATATTTTATTTGAGAAAAAATGTAAGCCACAAGTCCCAGAACTTGCCAGTAAGTTATATTTAGCATGTTTTCCAAATACTAACTTGAAGCAGAAAATTGATTTGCAACCAAAAATGTTATTTCATGTGTGTAATTTCTCTTAAACACATCATACACTGAAAGTATATTTGCTTCTCCTATTTGAAAGAAGACAGTGGAGCAGGGTACCCTTTCTATTGACAACAGCTGGCAAAGTATATATGCATAATAAATAATAGTTGATTTGATATGGTTTAGGGAACATTCCAGGAAGCACTAGTGGTAAAGAACCCACTTAAGGAACGTGGGTTCAGTCCCTGAGTCAGGAAGATCCCCTGGAGGACTCCAGTGTGCTTGCCTGGAGAATCCCCGTGGACAGAAGAGCCTGTGGGCCACAGTGCGTAGGGTCACAGAGAGTCGGACACGACTGAAGTGACTTAGCATGCACACACACAGGGAACTTCCTTAAATCTGAAAAAGTGCTATCTGGACTCCTCACAGATATGACCCTGATATTAGATCAGTTTAAAGAACGCTAAAATCAAAGAAGCCAAAATACTGCTGAGATGCATCTCCCAGAAGAGTGGTCAAGCACCATCCATCCAGCTGGAACACTCCCACTCTTGTGTGCCTCGGTCGGGCCACCAGGGACTCCCAGGCAGCTGTCCGGGGAGCAGAGACACAAGCATGTGGGAAATGCCCTGAGGGTCTTTCTTGTTTTGACCACACCACGTGGCATGTGGGACCTTAGTTCCCTGACCAGGGACTGAACTCACACTTCTTGGACTGGAAGTGTGAAGTCTTAACCACTGGACCACAGGAAAGTCCAGCCCTACGGTTCTTTTTAATCCTCTCTCTAGGGCTCCTTCTTTGCTGTTTTTCTTTTGACAGAGCATACTTATTTTACAGTTTCTTTCAGAGTGTTTCATTACATTCAGCTCTTGATATGCTGTTTTCCTGACTTTGTGGTTTGTTTCTTTGTGTGATTTCTAATTCTTTTTCTTTATTGGAGAATAGTTGATGTGCAGTATTCTGTAAGTTACAGGTGTTCAACATAGTGATTCACAGTTTTTAAAGAGTAGACCCCATTGATAGGTAGTAAAATATCAGTTACATTCCCTGAACAGTATGTCCTCAGTTATGGATTATGGAAGACAAGAGGCAGCAGTGCTGTGAAGAGCCACACAGCAGACTGAGGTGCAAGGCTTGAGAGTCCAGCTCACATCTCCAGCAACAACAGTTCTGGGATCATTTTGATATTATGTAGCCCTTTTAAATGTTAGTTATTTCCACCTTCCTCACCTGTAAATATATGACATTGGATCAGTCCTCCAAGGCCTCTTGAGTTCCCAAACTCTGTAGTTTAACCTACCCATTAAAAATAAATGGGACTCTGGAATGTTCAGTTTCTAGAGTCAAGCTCTAAAGGCTGTAGACTTTTTCATTAAAAAATGGCAGAAGGTATACAGAACTTTGTGGGTACTCAATAAATATTAAACAATCAATCTTATCTTTCATCTGCAAAATGAGGTGAGTAATGCTGACTTGTCTCACAGAATTCTGTGTGAGAAATAATAAATGAGAACAAAGCACTTTTCAGATAATGAAGTAATTCGAATAAGCTGCTTTAATAGGTCTGAGGTCTAGCTAGATGATGCAAGAATAAAGTGTCTTTTTTATTATTACATCTGTGAAATACAGCAGTCTTTTCATCTATTTAAGAAGAAACAGTCTATTATCCTTGCTTATCACCAAAAAGTCAGCATGAGTAATTTCTAAACAAATGGAATTTTTCATGTGATTTTACCATTAATCACTTTTAACAAAATGCAGCTTTTATCTTTACCTGATATCAAAATGGAATCATATATTGATTTAAACAGTTTAATGAGGCATTCCATCAGTATTATACTACTCTGAGCAAAGAAGAGGCTTTTTGAAATGACTGATAAGCTGCACAAATAAGAAAACTGTAAATCTAATAATCCCCCTACTAAAAAAATAATACAATTCAGGAATTGTTACTAAGGAAAATGAAGTACTGCATTCTAGTTTCCTAGAGTTTTCTACAGGATGTTCTTTTTAATGTTTCTGTTCAATAAATAATATGTGTTCTATTTTTTACAGTGTTTCAACAAAAGGCTGCCAGAAGACAGTCTGATAGTGACAAGTTCCATGGTCCTAAGAAACAAGGTATTGATATGAACTTCAGCTTTTTTAATAATCTTTAAGTAAGAGTTAAAGAAGTTTTATGAATACTGACTCAAGTCTCCTGAGATAGAAGTAAATAGCTGTGCACTTGATTAATTTTACTCTTAAGTTACTATCTTACCCAAAGTAACTTTTCCATAAAAAGATTAATGCAAGAAAATTCTTTTAGTTAATAAAAGCAAATTATTTTAATTAACAAAAGGAAAGAAATTAACAAAGGCCTTATGAGGATATTTGTGGTGATGTTGATGATGCTGTTTGTTATCACAGCTCTAGGAGGGTCAGGTAAGACAAATTCTCTAACACACCTCAGAGACCTTTAGAGAAAAGTCTCTAGAACTTAACTTGGTAGGAGGGGCAGATGACTGATTCCCCAGAGGAGACCAGCATGGGTTTTCTGTGCTCTGCATTGAACTCCAGTCAAAGACTGTACCCTTTTCTCATGGTTCTCTTGCCTTAGGCACTGGATCCAACGTATTTTGTTTTTTATGTTTTCTTTTAAATAATTATTTGTAATGCAGAAAAGAAATAAACATTGTAGCTACACAGGCATCTGACACAGGAGGAATGTTTTCCTCTGGTTCCATAGGAGGTGGCTGCTTCCAGTCTTCTCTGATACACTTGGTTCCTTTTGAAAAGAGAGACTCTAGCAGGTGATTTATAATAATATTTTTCTGATAATTAGCACTTGGATAAGATTCAGAAATGCAGAACATAAAAGGCGGCAGAAATGGAGGTAGTGGTGGATGCTTTGATAATCGAAGAACACGTACTGATGCTTTTAACCTCAACCCACTTCTGAAATAACGTCACTCCAGAGTCAGTTCAGTTCAGTCGCTCAGTAGTGTCTGACTCTTTGTGACCCCATGGACCGCAGCATGCCAGGCTTCCCTGTCCATCACCAGCTCCCAAAGCTTATTCAAACTCATCCATTGAGTAGGTGATACCATCCAACCATCTCATCCTCCGTCATCCCTTACTCCTCCTGCCTTCAATCTTTCCCAACATCAGGTTCTTTTCCAATGAGACAGTTCTTAGCATCAGGTGGCCTAAGTATTGGAGCTTCAGCTTCAGCATCAATCCTTCCAATGAATATTCAGGACTGATTTCAGCTGTCCGGGGAGCAGAGACACAAGCATGTGGGAAATGCCCTGAGGGTCTTTCTTGTTTTGACCACACCACGTAGCATGTGGGACCTTAGTTCCCTGACCAGGGACTGAACTCACACTTCTTGGACTGGAAGTGTGAAGTCTTAACCACTGGACCACAGGAAAGTCCAGCCCTACGGTTCTTTTTAATCCTCTCTCTAGGGCTCCTTCTTTGCTGTTTTTCTTTTGACAGAGCATACTTATTTTACAGTTTCTTTCAGAGTGTTTCATTACATTCAGCTCTTGATATGCTGTTTTCCTGACTTTGTGGTTTGTTTCTTTGTGTGATTTCTAATTCTTTTTCTTTATTGGAGAATAGTTGATGTGCAGTATTCTGTAAGTTACAGGTGTTCAACATAGTGATTCACAGTTTTTAAAGAGTAGACCCCATTGATAGGTAGTAAAATATCAGTTACATTCCCTGAACAGTATGTCCTCAGTTATGGATTATGGAAGACAAGAGGCAGCAGTGCTGTGAAGAGCCACACAGCAGACTGAGGTGCAAGGCTTGAGAGTCCAGCTCACATCTCCAGCAACAACAGTTCTGGGATCATTTTGATATTATGTAGCCCTTTTAAATGTTAGTTATTTCCACCTTCCTCACCTGTAAATATATGACATTGGATCAGTCCTCCAAGGCCTCTTGAGTTCCCAAACTCTGTAGTTTAACCTACCCATTAAAAATAAATGGGACTCTGGAATGTTCAGTTTCTAGAGTCAAGCTCTAAAGGCTGTAGACTTTTTCATTAAAAAATGGCAGAAGGTATACAGAACTTTGTGGGTACTCAATAAATATTAAACAATCAATCTTATCTTTCATCTGCAAAATGAGGTGAGTAATGCTGACTTGTCTCACAGAATTCTGTGTGAGAAATAATAAATGAGAACAAAGCACTTTTCAGATAATGAAGTAATTCGAATAAGCTGCTTTAATAGGTCTGAGGTCTAGCTAGATGATGCAAGAATAAAGTGTCTTTTTTATTATTACATCTGTGAAATACAGCAGTCTTTTCATCTATTTAAGAAGAAACAGTCTATTATCCTTGCTTATCACCAAAAAGTCAGCATGAGTAATTTCTAAACAAATGGAATTTTTCATGTGATTTTACCATTAATCACTTTTAACAAAATGCAGCTTTTATCTTTACCTGATATCAAAATGGAATCATATATTGATTTAAACAGTTTAATGAGGCATTCCATCAGTATTATACTACTCTGAGCAAAGAAGAGGCTTTTTGAAATGACTGATAAGCTGCACAAATAAGAAAACTGTAAATCTAATAATCCCCCTACTAAAAAAATAATACAATTCAGGAATTGTTACTAAGGAAAATGAAGTACTGCATTCTAGTTTCCTAGAGTTTTCTACAGGATGTTCTTTTTAATGTTTCTGTTCAATAAATAATATGTGTTCTATTTTTTACAGTGTTTCAACAAAAGGCTGCCAGAAGACAGTCTGATAGTGACAAGTTCCATGGTCCTAAGAAACAAGGTATTGATATGAACTTCAGCTTTTTTAATAATCTTTAAGTAAGAGTTAAAGAAGTTTTATGAATACTGACTCAAGTCTCCTGAGATAGAAGTAAATAGCTGTGCACTTGATTAATTTTACTCTTAAGTTACTATCTTACCCAAAGTAACTTTTCCATAAAAAGATTAATGCAAGAAAATTCTTTTAGTTAATAAAAGCAAATTATTTTAATTAACAAAAGGAAAGAAATTAACAAAGGCCTTATGAGGATATTTGTGGTGATGTTGATGATGCTGTTTGTTATCACAGCTCTAGGAGGGTCAGGTAAGACAAATTCTCTAACACACCTCAGAGACCTTTAGAGAAAAGTCTCTAGAACTTAACTTGGTAGGAGGGGCAGATGACTGATTCCCCAGAGGAGACCAGCATGGGTTTTCTGTGCTCTGCATTGAACTCCAGTCAAAGACTGTACCCTTTTCTCATGGTTCTCTTGCCTTAGGCACTGGATCCAACGTATTTTGTTTTTTATGTTTTCTTTTAAATAATTATTTGTAATGCAGAAAAGAAATAAACATTGTAGCTACACAGGCATCTGACACAGGAGGAATGTTTTCCTCTGGTTCCATAGGAGGTGGCTGCTTCCAGTCTTCTCTGATACACTTGGTTCCTTTTGAAAAGAGAGACTCTAGCAGGTGATTTATAATAATATTTTTCTGATAATTAGCACTTGGATAAGATTCAGAAATGCAGAACATAAAAGGCGGCAGAAATGGAGGTAGTGGTGGATGCTTTGATAATCGAAGAACACGTACTGATGCTTTTAACCTCAACCCACTTCTGAAATAACGTCACTCCAGAGTCAGTTCAGTTCAGTCGCTCAGTAGTGTCTGACTCTTTGTGACCCCATGGACCGCAGCATGCCAGGCTTCCCTGTCCATCACCAGCTCCCAAAGCTTATTCAAACTCATCCATTGAGTAGGTGATACCATCCAACCATCTCATCCTCCGTCATCCCTTACTCCTCCTGCCTTCAATCTTTCCCAACATCAGGTTCTTTTCCAATGAGACAGTTCTTAGCATCAGGTGGCCTAAGTATTGGAGCTTCAGCTTCAGCATCAATCCTTCCAATGAATATTCAGGACTGATTTCTTTTAGGATTGAATGGTTGGATCTCTTTGCAGTCCAAGGGACTCTCAAGAGTCTTCTCCAACACCACAGCTCAAAAGTATCAATTCTTCGATAATCACCTTTCTTTATAGTCTAATTCTCACATCCATATATGACTACTGGAAAAACTGTAGCTTTCACTAGATGGACCTTTGTTGGCAAAATAATGTCTCTCCTTTTTAATATGCTGTCTAGGTTGGTCATAGCTTTTCTTCCAAGGAGCAAGCATTTTAATTTCATGGCTGCAGTCACTATGTGCAGTGATTTTGGAGCCCAAGAAAATAAAGTCTGACACTGTTTCCATGGTTTCCCCATCTATTTACCATGAAATGATGGGACCAGATGCCATGATCTTAGTTCTCTGAATGTTGAGCTTTAAGCCAACTTTTTTACTCTCGTCTATCACTTTCATCAAGAGGCTCTTCAGTTCCTCTTTGCTTTCTGCCATAAGGGTGGTGTCATCTGCATATCTGAGGTTATTGATATTTCTCCCAGCAATCTTGATTCCAACTTGTGCTTCATCCACCCTGGCATTTCTCATGATGTACTCTGCATATAAGTTAAATAAGCAGGGTGACAATATACAGCTGTGACACACTTCTTTCCCAATTTGGAACCAGTCTGTTGTTCCATGTCCAGTTCTTACTGTTGCTTCTTGACCTGAGTACAGATTTCTCAGGAGGCGGCAGGTCAGGTGGTCTGGTATTCCCATCTCTTTCAGAATTTTCCACAATCTGTTGGAATCCACACAGTCAAAGGCTTTGGCATAGTCAATAAAGCAGAAATAGATGTTTTTCTGGAACTTTCTTGCTTTTTGATGATCCAACATATGTTGGCGATTTGATCTCTGGTTCCTCTGCCTTTTCTAAATCCACCTTGAACATCTGGAATTTCATAGTTCACATACTGTTGAAGCCTGGCTTGGTGGATTTTGAGCATTATTTTGCTAGCATGTGAGATGAGTGCAATTGTACAGTAGTTTGAGCATTCTTTGGCATTGCCTTTCTTTGGGATTGAAATGAAAACTGACCTTTTCCAGTCCTGTGGCCACTGCTGAGTTTTCCAAATTTGCTGGCATATTGAGTGCAGCACTTTCACAGCATCATCTTTCAGGATTTGAAATAACTCAACTGGAATTCCATCCAGTAACTTTGTTCGTAGTGATGCTTCCTAAGGCCCACTTGACTTCGGACTCNAAAACTGACCTTTTCCAGTCCTGTGGCCACTGCTGAGTTTTCCAAATTTGCTGGCATATTGAGTGCAGCACTTTCACAGCATCATCTTTCAGGATTTGAAATAACTCAACTGGAATTCCATCCAGTAACTTTGTTCGTAGTGATGCTTCCTAAGGCCCACTTGACTTCGGACTCCAAGATGTCTGGCTCTAGGTGTCATCACACCATTGTGGTTATCTGGGTCATGAAGATCTTTTTTGTATAATTCTTCTGTGTATTCTTGCCACCTCGTCTTAATATCTTCTGCTTCTGTTAGGTCCATACCATTTCTGTCCTTTATTGCGCCAATCTTTGCATGAAATGTTCCTTTGGTATCTCTGATTTTCTTGAAGAGATCTCTAGTCTTTCCCATTCTATTGTTTTCCTCTATTTCTTTGCATTGGTCACTGAGGAAGGCTTCCTTATCTCTCCTTGCTATTCTTTGGAACTCTGCATTCAAATGGGTGTATCTTTCCTTTTCTCCTTTGCCTTTAGCTTCTCTTCTTTTCTCAGCTATCTGTAAAGGCCTCCAAGTAATGTTACCTGAAAATTCTTACCTGTAAATCACTGAGAGAGACATAAAATAAAGCTGGAAGTTATTTTACCAGCAGCCGCTAACCACTTCCATAGTCTCTTTTTGTTCCATTATGTAAATGGTGAGGTACTGGTTGCATCAACTTCTAACACCTGTTGACCTGTTGAATACATAACCTCAGTGGACTTCTCCTGGGAGGCCCTGGATCATTCTCCAAAGAAAGGTGTGTCCTTAAATGAATAATCTTCACCCATCACTTCAAGTGGCTTTTCTCATGACAGTGACATTGTGCTTATATTGTTCTTCCAACAAATACATGGTATTTGAATGCAGCACATGATGAGCCTGAACTTCCAGTCTCCCACAGATCACTTGGATATACTGCTCATAAATTCATATGCAAAAAACTCCTTACTGGGCAGTTTTTTATATCTAATGATTTCTTATTTTGAAGGGAAAGAAATATCTTTTTAAGTCTACTGTTATCCTCCCACTGTGCCTTTAGTTCTCTTAAGAAATAGTTGCAGAACTCCATGTGAGAGCATTGAACAGCTTGGATCAAACGGTTATTGAAGAATTAAAGTAGGGAAGATTATTCCTATCTGGACTCCTCCACATATCTCATAGAACTCTAGAAAGAATAGAGAGAGGGGATGCTTTGAACTCTTTGGGAGAAAGTTCCCATGAAGCATTTTTAGCAAATTATTCAATTATCATACTTCAATTAAATCATGTTAGAATTAAGGGGATGATGTAAGAAGGCCACAGGAGATGGAAGAAGGTAACAAGTGGCAAGTGTAATGAAGGGATCTCAGAATGCCTGATGTACTATCCTCTGGTTGTCCACAGAGAGCAATATAAGGAAAGACTGCTGATGTTTTGGAAGGCTGTATGAAATCTACAATTATTCTACCATAAGTATAGAAGAGTAATCCCTTGTTTACTCAGAAGAAAAGGGGCAGAGGGAATGATGAAAGGAAATAAGAACCTAAATTATAAAGTATTTTATTGGGTTAACATCTGTCCATATCTTGTTACTTAATTTGCTTCCTCAAGATCAATGATAACTTGATTTATTTTTTAATTATTGGGGATTAGGATACTGAAAATTTTAATTGAATTTGTGTGAACTTTTCTGTCTAGATATTTCAACCCAATTATTGATGATATTTTTGATTAGTCAACTTAAAGCCATTCCTTTCTCATTTCCTTTAACTGTGGACATCAGTAATTCAGCAGAATGGAAAAGAATATTGCTCTGTTTTCAAGAATAGAGGAACATTACATCTTACATAATGTAAAGGAAAAAAGCAAAGCCTTCCTGGTGACTGCCATCTGAAATCAGAATCTAGAGTAAAAAGAATAACTGGGAAGGGGGACTTCCCTGGCAGTCCAGTGGTTGAGACTTCACCTTTCAATGTAAGGGGTACAAGTTTCATCCCTGGCGGGGAAGCTAGGATCCCACATGCCTCTCCACCAAGAAACAAAAACATAAAAAAGGCACAATATCATAACAAATTAAATAAATATTTTTTTAAAAAAGAACAATTGGGAAGAAATTTTTTAAAAATCAAATACCTAATGGACTTACTCTGTCCAACCATTCTTCTCTAAACCTTTTCAGATATTTATGACCATCCAGGCCATAGGACATACTTAGCAACCAAAACTGCTTATGCCTAAATTAATGAATACTCTTCAAATATCCTGGGATTTCATGGTGTAATAGGAAAAGTAAAACATACTTCACCAATGATAAACTATTTGGTAGAGAACAAACAAACAAAAGACCCTTGTGTGAAGTGTTTGTCAGAGTCAAGATTTTTTGAAGGGACTGGACAGGTTCTCTAAAGGTTAAGGAAATTATTCAATTATTTCAGTATATAATATTTTTTTTACTGAAAGGAAAGGAATTATGAGAGCCAACTATTTTTCCATTGCAAGTACAGACATTTCAGATGCCCTGTGTTGAAGACTGCCAAGGGATTGCCAGGAAGTTTCGTTGTTGCTAAGTCAAGGAATTTTCCTGAGGAAAAGGAAAAAAATTAATTGGCACCATTTCCATGGAAACTAAACAGATTTCTTCAACTCAGTTTTCACATTTTCAAAAAAAAAATAAGAAAAATGCTGAGGACTTTGGATCACAGATTAGAAGTTTCCATCAAAATTCAGTTTTAAAGTCAGTTTTTCCAAATTACTTTTAAAATTAGAAAAATGTTAAATCAGTACCAGAGTGTTGTCCCCAGAATATGCTGCCACCACCCACTTCCCAAAATTGAGCGCTACAGAGTGGTCAAGGGTTTACTCCTCAACATGGCTAACCAGAGAACTGAATTTTGGCACTGGGCTTGGAATCAATCAGAGTTTTGATGTCTGAGTCTTATTAACTAAGCTCATGAGGACTGACTTATAACCCTCAACTCCAATCTATTAAATCTATAATATAGGAAGCCTCCTTCCAAGTGACAAGAATGCTTGCATTCATTAGACGCTTGCCAAATAATGAAGTTTCTATAAAACATAATTAGTGATTAGAAGACTAGCAGGTGATCATGATCAAGTCAGAGGGTGCTGGAGGAATACGAGAGCTTCAGGGACATGGAAATATCTGATTTATTTTTTCTGCCTCACAAAATAATATAATAGTCTGCAGTAAAGTTTGTTCATGTCTCCCAGACCTGTTACAACTTTTTTCCCCATTATATCTTTTTTCATGGGCTATACCAAGGGGCCTTTTTCTATCTTCACCAGAATCATCCCATTTTATTAGCATAATCGGACCTCAAAGATGAAGCATGGCAATTGATGAGGCTTAGCGTTCTCAGCATCCTTAACTGCCCCTCTGGGCATGGCCAGAGATATGTCCAGTCATGCCGTGAAATAATAGTAATCTCATCAAGCGTGTGCTGTTGCTGTCATGCTTGGAAGGCAAACCATATTTTTGAGGGATTGGGGTAGTAGGGAGGAGGGAGGAGGATCACATCCACCCTAACCAGCTGCCTATCCAAGTAACTCTCAGTCCTAGGTGAGCATGCGAATTTTTGGTAGGGCTTCTAGAATTTGATTGCCTATGTCCTGCCTTAGACATGACAAGTGGAACCCATGAGAACAGCCATGTGCTATAATAATAATCACCTCAAACCAACACACACAGAAAAATCTAACCAAAAGAAACTGTTTCTCAGACCATACTATGGTCAAACTTGGCCTCTAAATGTATTATAGTTAAAAAATAATGTGTACAATGTAATTTCAACTTTTTGTCATGTTTAAACCTTCCAAGTTTGCCATGTTTAAACCATGTTTTAATCTGTCTCATGTAAAAATGCAACTCTCCAGCCACTCTCTGTTGTATTACTATATCATCTGCCACAGATGACTTTTGATATTATCATTTGTCGTCATGCTTCCCATATTGTTTTCTTATCCCTGAGACACATTTCTCTAAACTCATAATTCTGTCAGAACTGGGAACATAAGATATATCATGAGAATCATGCTATCGACAAAAACCTAAAAGAAAAAATATTCATAATGAAGACTATTCAGATGTGTTTAACAAGCAGGCACTAAATCTTCTCTGCTCAATAATTCTATCTGGCACCTGTAAGCTTTGGAGTTTGCAACTTGTAATATAATCTCTACACACTAATTCTTCAACGCAGACTGAAAAATCGTTATTGGCTGGTCTTTTCATGGAGTGTGCATGCTCTTAGGAAAGATATAGTCAGGGAATGCATCTTATATGAGCTCTCTAAGTTCCCAGTGCTATAGCAGTTGGATGAACGTTAAATAATAGAATTTTCTGTAAGTAGGAGACCTAAGGAAATGCAGATGACATTAACCCGTATGTGGGAAAAAGAGAATACTGGTCCCTGAGGTATTTTCATCAGGCTGCTTTTGCCAATACTTGATATATTAAAAAGAAAAGGGGAAATTATCAAAATGTGGTTATGTGTACTCCGCAGAAGAATAATGGCTTCAATTCTCTTTTTCAGTATAACGTACATTTCTATTTGTTATGTTGTTTATGGAAGTTTTTTTTGGTTAAAGTCATACCTGGAAACACTTGTGTAATAGCTGAGGTCTTCTCTAAAGTGGTGATGTGTCAGCAGCCCACAGTGGCCTTCCAGAAATGCTTCTGAAGGAAAGGCATCAAAATGATGGAATTCTTAATAACAATAGAAACAAATACTTTTAAAAAGCTAATAATAAAAAAAAATGCTAATAGTAAAAAAAAAAGATACTAATTCCAATTAATTTTAAGGTTGAACAAAGGAGATTGAAACAAATAAAATCAGTAGTTCACCTGCTGACCCCCAGTTAACTCACTCTGTTGTTGTTAGGTCACTAACTTGTGTCTCTTTGTGAGTCCATGTGCAGCCCATGGACTGCAGCATGTCAGGCTCACCTGTCCTTCACGATCTGAAATTTGCTCAAGTTCATGTCCACTGAGTCAGTGATACTATCTAACCATCTCATCCTCTGTCACCCCCTTTCCCTTTTGCCTTCAATCTTCCCCAGTATCAGAAGTGCTAGTTTTTGGAAGTTCTCCCCACTCCAGCTCTGGTCGTTCCATACACATACAGAAAAAATAGTTCTCTTAAGTAGAAAGCAGCCTGAGATCCTGCAATAAAGAAAGATGTGTGGTGGAAAGATGGGATGGGCAAGAACTACTGTTTGTTCAGGAAGTCGGTTGCTTGTAGACCTATCAGGACATATTGCCAAAGAATCAGGCTCCCCCCATAAGTAACAAAGTTACACTAGACAAAAGCACTAAGCTCTGGAATTTTGAGTTGTGAATTGCACCTGCCAAAGTCCTGTGTAGTCCTGAAGCAGAAAACAAAATTTGATCTGCACACAAAGAATGGAAACAAGGGATAAACAACCACAAAGTCTCTTGTTGAACAAGATTTTATAGATGTGTTCTCTTTTAAAAAGATTGAAGAAGAGTATATATAAACAATATAACAACTTCAAAACCCATGTCAAAGGAAAGAAAGAATTTCATCATGAAGACTCAGGTTAATTATACTTTGATAAATGATTTATTTAATGAGTGAGGTTGTATCTTCCCAGGAGCCATCAAGCTATCCGAAGAAAAATAATGTGAAATATTCATGCATGCCCCCCACACCTCAACTAATGACTGGTAATTGTCTAAGTCTGAAACATTTTACAAATATTTTAACTTTTTAGACGATAACTGAAAAGAAGTATGAGTTATTTTGAATTTTCATTTATTAAATTCAGCTAAACTATTCAGCTTTCAGGATCAGTGCTAGATTGTTGTTCAGTCACTAAGACGTGTCTGACTCTTTACAATCCCATGAACTGCAGCACACCAGGCTTTCCTGTCCTTCACTATTTCGCAGAATTTGCTCAAACTCATGTCCATTGGGTCAGTGATGCCATCCACCCATCTCATCATCTGCCGCTCTCTTCTCCTCCTGTCCAGAATCAGGGTCTTTTCCAATGAGTTGGCTCTTCCCATCAGGCGGCCAAAGCATTTTAGCTTCATCATCAGTCCTTCCAGTTAATACTCAGGGTTGATTTCCTTTAGAATTGACTGGTTTGATCTCCTTGAAGTCCAAGAGACTCTCTAGAGTCTTCTCCAACACCACAATTAAAAAGCATCAATTCTTCAGCAGTCAGGTACTCAGCCTTCTGTGTGGTCCAGCTGTTACTGGGAAAACTATTGCTTTAACTGTACAGATGAAGAAACAATCCCAAAATAATGGCAAAATATCTTAACTCAGATTTTCTGTTTTAAAAATAAAAGTCAGTTTTAAAACTTAGAGAATGGTGTAATAAGAATTTGACATAATGGACTACATGATTTATTGGGAAAAGATCACAACCTAGGAAGTTTATATTTAGTTTGCTAATTAGTTTGTTAGCTTGCTAATTAGATTGTTAGTTGTTTAGTTTGTTCATATAAGAAGAAAATAAATATATTTTTTGGATATCCAAGATTTTTTAAAAAGATAGCATTTCTATGTCATCATCAAAGTATTCCCCAAAATATCTTCTAAGTAAAGGAATGACAGTAAAATTAAAAGTGTGAATAGAAGGTATTGTGTTAAAGAATTTGTAGTGAATAATGAATTCAATAAAACATGGAATTAAGTGTAAATAATTATTAACTTTTGCAACAACCCTGTAAGTAACAGTATTAGACAAACTGAAGTTTACCAGGGTGGGATAAGACAGAGCTGAGATTTGTACCTGTGCTTGATTGGTTCTAAATACCATGCTATATATTTTCTTTTATAACAGATGTTGGTTCAAATTTGGATAAAAGGCAAAATCAAACTGCATCTTGCTTTTAAAATATATACTCTATAAATATACTAAAGAAAACAAAAGTTGAAAATTTATGGTCAGTAATGACTGCTTACAGAAACAGAAACAAAGGAATTATTTTCAATCTTAATTTTAGAAAAAATATAAGTCAAGGCAAAAGTATTAGACAAAGAAAATGACTTCATTTATTTAACTTCTGAAATCCAAATAAAAGCATGTCATCCAAATAAAAACATTCTTTCATGAGGCAAATATTAAAACATTATAATATTTAAATAAAATGTGGTAGAATAAAAGAACCTGGAAAAACCCGCAATAGTATTGACATGTTAGAAATACTTTGAATCTTTGATAAAATAGTAAAAATGCAAAAAAAAAAGAATAGAAAAAATTAAGATAATGTCAGTTTGTGCTTAATAGAATATATGCTTTTCAGGATCCTTAATTGATAATATGCTGTATGAGTTTTTTTTTTAATTCATTAAAAATGTGACCTATTCAACCCACTTTCTGATCTCAATATGTTAAGCAGAGGCAACATCATAGCCCTAAGTCTTTCGTTAGTAACAATTAAAGGAAAGCAAAGGAAGTAGACACTAAGAAAAAGAAAAACTGGAATAAAACCAATGAAATAAATCTAGTAAAAGTTGAAAGTTAATAGAACTTGAAGAATTCATAGATACGAAATGTTGACTAAATCTAAAAGTTTATGTTTTAAAAGGAGTAAATTAGCAAATCCTCTGGCAAATCTAGCCAAGAGAAAACACCAATAAGAAAACCAGTCATAAGAAAATGTCAGTATAAAGAATCAGAGGAAATGTTTATTTTATTTTCTTGTGTCTAAAAATATATGACTTTTCAAAGAGAAATGCTAATTAACAGAATTATGTCAGATGATAATGATGTGTCAGTACAGATTTATCAGTGGCAACAAATATCCCACTCTGGTGGGTGATGTTGATAATGGCAGAGGCTACACATACGTGGGACTGGAGGTATGTGTCGATCTCTGATCCTTCTACTCAATTTAAAACCTAAAATTACCCTAAATAATAGAGTATATTACTAGAACAAAGTCAACTCAATAAAAAAATTATGTCAAGTGATGAATGGAATTTTTAAAAATACTGCACAACTAATAGCTAAGGAATGTTTGTATAAACTTTAACTCAAAAGATTACCAAGTTTTGTCACTGAGTTATTTCAAACTCAAGGAAAACAGAATTTTCATATTTTATGAATCATCCCATCATCACTGACTCAGTGGACATGAGTTTGAGCAAACTCTGTGAGAGAGTGAAGGACAGGGAGCCTGGCCTGCTATAGTCAATGGTGTCAGGAAGTGTTAGACACAACTTAGCAACTGAAGGATAGCAACAATGTTACTTTGCAGACGTCATAAAAGAAAAGAAAAAAGTATTCACTCAGACGTCATGAAAGAAAAGGAAAAAGTATTCACTATACACTGAAAACAAAAAGTTCCTGCTAAATAGGGCCAGGATACCATTTTCTCACATGTATAGATTAAATAGACTAAATCGTTCCTAAAATAATTTATAAATTTAGGGAAATCCCAGTCATTTTGAAAGGACTTTTTTTCCTTTGCGGAGAGACACACAGTTTGGAATAACGCATTTAAATTTATAAAGCTGATAAGGAAATAAGAACGGAAATGAGGTAACCATTTAGGGAAAAAAAGAGATTTAGGCATCACCATTTCCCATGTGTGTTAAGGCCTACTACTTATGCAATGGAAAGCTATAGTATCTAGTGTTACATTGGCGTAAGAATCACCTAACTGTGAAAGAATGGTTTAGATTGTAAAATTGCTAGAAGTTTTTGTCCTTTTTTTACTGACATATGTACAACATTGATATGGTTAACACTTTAGCATATATACAATTTTGCATCCTGCTTTTGTACTTGTCCTTATATAATAAGCACACTCTTTGTTGCACGTGGTCTTTTAAAGTATTGATATTATTTTAATGACTACCTAATACTTATTAAGTAAATACTTCCCCTTTTATATTCTTTGGCATTGACCAGTCAAGTTGTTTGCTTTCAACTTTTCAGGAAAAAATGTTCTTCTAGCCAGTCCCTTGGAAACAGAAAGAATTTTTATGAAAAGCTGAATTTGCTTTCTTACCTAATCTCTAGGTTCATATGTCCGCCAGATGAATTGCTTGATGTTTATTTGACCAAAACTTGATCAGATGGAAAATCTTATAAAGAAAAATTGATCTGAAAGGAACAAAACTTTAGAAACTGTAGTTTGTCTTGAAGCTTTTACAATAGGAGAACAGGAGTCTGTCTATATGTACAAATAGTCTGACAAATGCTTTTCAATTAAAATTATGTTACACTGATACTATTATGTTATTATTTCATACTAGCTCTTATAAAAATAAACCAATAATAAATATAAATTTGAGGAGGAAGGGAAAACCTTTGCATCCCCCATAAAATAATTAACTAAATGTAATAAAGCAATCTATCAAAAAGTATAGGTGGCATGTTTTGGTTGGATTAGTTTGCCCTTAGGAAGAAAAGTGGTGAAATGCCTAATTATTTTTTTTTGCAACTTTGTCATACCTAATAGTAATTTATCGTGACAATTGTTTTTAATATTTTCAGTGTGAAAAAGAAGGAGGAAGAAGCAGATGTATGTAAAATTAGTCTAGTTGTACAGCTCACTTTCAGGACTCAATCTGTCTAGAATTTTGTCACTCCTAAATCGTGTCCTTTTGTTCTTTCTGCACAACCATGCAACACTGAACCCTGCCGCCTCAAAAAAAAAGTCATCTTGCTTATATTTTAGTAGCTAACATTTGAAATATGAAAGGAAAATGGAAATGAATGTTAATAAAAGAATTCAATATTTTTGAATTCAGTTAAACCTGCACGTATAGCGAAACTGAAGCTGGGACCATTTTCTGGGAAGACATGGCTTGAGATAACTTCTATAAAAGCAGAAAATCCAGCTGCACGGTTTTTTGAGATAAAAATGGATTCACACTTAGGCAAAGGGATGACAGAAGCGAGGTGCTAGTTAAATGGCATAACTGTTAAATGATGAAGAAGCTAAACCTCCGCACTCTGGCAGGAACGACACATGGAATTCTACTGCAGAGGGCATCTCACGAATTGAATTGGAGCGTGGAGGCCTATAAAAAGCAAATGGTATAAGAAGCAAGAGCTCAATTCTTATGTGTGCTTTTGGCTGCTAGCTGACTTTTGCTTCTCCAGTTCCCTGAGATTGCATGCTCCACCATCCCTGAAGGAAAAACTTTACAGTATGGAATCTGTTGGCATCTTGTTAGTCCTGGGGAAATAGAGCTTCTGAAGACAAAAGATAAGCCAACAAAGCTCCAATGGGAATGAGAATGATTGGCTATGGAGCAGTTGTATGTGCTTGTGAATCTTTACAGAAAGGAACCCCCTTTCCAAGAGTCACTGCTGGAATCTCAAAACTGACAGAGACATGAGAGGCCATTCCAAGACTGCCTCACAGCTCAAGTTCCCATCAAATACTTAAAACTGCTATCAAGTACTTGAACTTCTCATTTCTAGACTAATCCATCCTATCAATGAATCTTTAATACTTGAATTTGAAATGATACCGCCTCCCCT
Organism: Oreotragus oreotragus; assembly: GCA_006410675.1. Classification (NCBI taxonomy): domain Eukaryota; kingdom Metazoa; phylum Chordata; class Mammalia; order Artiodactyla; family Bovidae; genus Oreotragus; species Oreotragus oreotragus. The sequence continues at coordinate 374,085 of SJYX01013823.1, read as the reverse complement.
GTTTCCCAAATATTCATCAATCTGGTCTGGATACAATCTAAATGATCTACTTCTTTATTTTTTTTTAATTTGCCACTGTCTTTTATGTAAGACCAAGGTACATTAGCAGGGGAGAGCTGTGTATACAGAGAGAGCACCAAGTTACAGGTTCCAGTCCTTAATCAGCAGCAGGAAGTTAGTCTCACCAGCCCTAATCAGTTTCAGCAGAATTACTGGTACTTCCTTAGAGTGATAATCTCAGAGAATATCTATTTTATTATCAATAGTTCATAATTTTTTTAATTTATTTTATTTATAGTATAGTGATCTACTTCTTTCTTGAAAATGAGTTCCAGTAATGAGCAGTTTCTCCAGGGATATACCTAACTTACTCACCACCAACCTGCCTGCAGCTTGGTGGGACTATCTATTCTCTCCTTCTAGACTTTGGGCATATTTGGATTTGATAGCACATAAGCTGTGTGCTGCTGTGTCTTACGCAGTAAGTATGGACATAATAGAAATATGTAAATGAGAAAGTACAAAACTCAAATGAGTTCTGCAGCCAGGCAGGATGTCATCCAAAGACTTAGAGGGAGTAACAGAGATCAGGAGAGTAGAGAGTCCCTACAAGCATGCGCTTCATTTATGGCTTGAAGCATTGTGTGGAGTAAATAGAATGCTGACTTCACCTGTGGTCTGCAGTGTTTGCTCTCAGTGTGCCTCAAGCCAGTGTCCTCTGTGGTATTTGTAGCCACATGTGAAACATCAGCAGAGAAGGCAATGGCACCCCACTCCAGTGTTCTTTTCCAGTACTCTTGCCTGGAAAATCCATGGACGGAGGAACCTGGTGGGCTGCAGTCCATGGGGTCGCTAAGAGTCGGACACGACTGAGCGACTTCACTTTGACTTTTCACTTGCATGCGTTAGAGAAGGAAATGGCAATCCACTCCAGTGTTCTTGCCTGGAGAATCCCAGAGATGGCTAAGCCTGGTGGGCTGCCATCTATGGGGTCGCACAGAGTCAGACATGACTGATGCGACTTAGCAGCAGCAGCAGCAGCAGTGAAACATCAGACTACCTACTGTTCTCATTGTCCCAGACAACTAATACATTTGTTGTTATTGTCGTTGGGTTCAGTCGCTTAGCCTTGTCTGACTATTTACAACCTGTTGGACAGCTCCCCTGTCCTCCACTATTTCCTGGAGTTTGCTCATGTCCAGTGAGTCAGTGATGCCATCCAACCAGCTCATCCTCTGGCGTCCCCTTCTCCTGCCCTCAGTCTTTCCCAGCATCAGGAGCATTTCCAATGAGTCAGCTCTTCAAAGTATTAGAACTTCAGCCTCAGCACCAGTCCTTCCAATGAATATTCAGGTTTTATTTCCTTTAACTAATAGAGGGCATGCTTCAAAATAAACTCTTTTGAAAAGGAAGCAGTTCACTACTACAAAACAACCAGAAACTATTTAAAATCTTTCAGGAATAAATTTTCAACTTATCCTAAACCTCTTGTGACATTTGGATGTTGGTTGAGATCTCTTTTCTCAAAGCTGGAGAAATTATGTTTATTCCACAAATATTTATTAGTAATAATAATATGACCTTTTACTTAGCTTTCGATGCAGCAAGCCCAATGCTAAGTATTTTGTGCACATGTGTGCTGTGTGCTGTGCTGTGCTTAGTCACCCAGTCGCGTCCAGCTCTTTGCGACCCCATGGACTGTAGCCCACCAGGATCCTCTGCTCATGGAATTCTCCAGGCCAGAATACTGGAGTGGGTTGCCATTCCCTTCTCCAGGGGATCTTCCTGATCCAGGAATCAAACCAGGGTCTCCTGCACCGAGGGCAGAGTCTTTACGAGCTGACTACAAGGGAAGCATAATTAAAACTAATTCCCCCAAAGGTGCATGAAGTTGGCGCTGCCCACAGCCAGTGCAGAGCAAAAGTTTTGCTGTTGCTCTTTCTCTCCTCATCCTTTTATGTTTTCAGTGATGAGACACCTCCTTTTCACCTGTAACTCTAGGTCTGAGGCATGACAGTTTTTAGAAATGCATTAAAAAATTTTGTTCTCATTTGTTCTGTAACTGCCTATAGACTAGCTGGAATGAGAAATGCAAACTGCTTTTTTTTTTTTCCCCTAGTTGTCATTAAAACACTTCTCATGAAAACACCCTTCTCTTATATTGTAGACAGAGGTCGGATGGAGAGTCAGACCTTCTCCACCGTAAGGGACTGCCTTGCTGCGGGGCAGGAGGAACTCATCCTGCTGCAGGAGAAAGTCAAGAATGGGAAACTCTCTATGGATGAAGCCCTGGAGAAGTTTAAACACTGGCAAATGGGAAAGACCGGCCTGGAGATAATTCAGCAGGTAATACAGACCCCATTCTACTGTGGAACGTTCCCTCCCTTGCAGAGTCCTAGCCTCTTTGTAAATATTTAGTCTTAACAAAAAAAACAGGTAATTGTTCTTTCTTTCCTTTTAATTAACTACAAAAAGAGGCTTTAAATTACCCATTAAAAGTTTAACATTATCCAGGTTTCATGTTTACAAACAACTGATGAACTCAGTGCTAAGACTGAGTGTATCATACCTAATATCTAATCAACGTATAAGGCCGTCCTTAGTAGAGTGAAGGTTTTATGAATCTCATTGCTGAAATTAAGGTGAAGCATCTTTACACTACGTGCTTAGAATTCTGAAGAACGTATTATTTAGACCAGACTTAAAAGGAACAAGAAAATGATTAAAATCATATCAGACAATAGTCCTGAATGAATTTAATGTTTTATATTCCCCTTTACCTTTGGAAAAATAAATATATATGTGTCAGAATTTGCATATGTATAAATATATACATATATAAATAGATATCATGATTTGCATATAGATCAGTCAAGATTTGCAGGGAAAGTATGCCAAGAGTATTAAATTCAGATAAGCTTGTCTTCTATAAAAATAATTTACATCCTGAAAGAGGATTGGAGTAGATGATTCCAAGAGGAGAATGAAAAAAATATATACTATACATGTAATATAATATACAGCCCATGGCTCAGATCATGACCTCCTTATTACCAAATTCAGACTTAAATTGAAAAAAATAGGGAAAACCGCTAGACCATTCAGGTATGACCTAAATCAAATCCCTTATGATTATACAGTGAAAGTGAGAAATAGATTTAAGGGCCTAGATCTGATAGATAGAGTGCCTGATGAACTATGGAATGAGGTTCGTGACATTGTACAGGAGACAGGGATCAAGACCATCCCCATGGAAAAGAAATGCAAAAAAGCAAAATGGCTGTCTGGGGAGGCCTTACAAATAGCTGTGAAAAGAAGAGAGGTGAAAAGCAAAGGAGGAAAGGAAAGATACAAGCATCTGAATGCAGAGTTCCAGAGAATAGCAAGAAGAGATAAGAAAGCCTTCTTCAGTGATCAATGCAAAGAAATAGAGGAAAACAACAGAATGGGAAAGACTAGAGATCTCTTCAAGAAAATTAGAGATACCAAGGGAACATTTCATGCAAAGATGGGCTCAATAAAGGACAGAAATGGTATGGACCTAACAGAAGCAGAAGATATTAAGAAGAGATGGCAAGAATACACAGAAGAACTGTACAAAAAGGATCTTCA
>SJYX01013823.1:351266-369207 GCA_006410675.1 Oreotragus oreotragus | reverse complement strand
TCAGTTTTCATTCCAATCCCAAAGAAAGGCAATGCCAAAGAATGCTCAAACTACTGCACAATTGCACTCATCTCACACACTAGCAAAGTAATGCTCAAAATTCTCCAAGCCAGGCTTCAGCAATACGTGAACCGTGAACTCCCTGATGTTCAAGCTGGTTTTAGAAAAGGCAGAGGAACCAGAGATCAAATTGCCAACATCCGCTGGATCATGGAAAAAGCAAGAGAGTTCCAGAAAAACATCTACTTCTGCTTTATTGACTATGCCAAAGCCTTTGACTGTGTGGATTACAATAAACTGTGGCAAATTCTGAAAGAGAGGGGAATACCAGACCACATGACCTGCCTTTTGAGAAACCTGTATGCAGGTTAGAAAGCAGCAGCTAGAACTGGACATGGAACAACAGACTGGTTCCAAATAGGGAAAGGAGTACATCAAGGCTGTATATTGTCACCCTACTTATTTAACTTCTATGCAGAGTACATCATGAGAAACACTGGGAGGGATGAAGCACAAGCTGGAATCAAGATTGCCAGGAGAAATATCACTAACCTCAGATATGCAGATGACACCACCCTTATGGCAGAAAGTGAAGAAGAACTAAAGAACATCTTGATGAAAGTGAAAGAGGAGAGTGAAAAAGTTGGCTTAAAACTTAACATTCAGAAAAGGAAGATCATGGCATCCGGTCCCATCACTTCATGGGAAATAGATGGGGAAACAGTAGAAACAGTGTCAAACTTTATTTTTCTGGGCTCCAAAATCACTGCAGATAGTGATTACAGCCATGAAATTAAAAGATGCTTACTCCTTGGAAGGAAAGTTATGATCAACCTAGACAGCGTATAAAAAGCAAAGACATTACTTTGTCCACAAAGGTCTGTCTAGTCAAGGCTATGGTTTTTCCAGTGGTCATGTATGGATGTGAGAGTTGGACTATAAAGAAAGCTGAGTGCTGAAGAATTGATGCTTTTGAACTCTGGTGTTGGAGAAGACTCTTGAGAGTCCCTTGGACTGCAAGGAAATCCAACCAGTCCATCCTAAAGGAGATTAGTCCTGGGTGTTCATTGGTAGGACTGATGTTGAAGCTCAAACTCCAATACTTTGGCCACCTGATGCAAAGAGCTGACTCAGTGGAAAAGACCCTGATGCTTGGAAAGATTGAGGGCAGGAGGAGAAGTGGACGACAGAGGATGAGATGGTTGGATGGCATCACTGACTCAATGGACATGGGTTTGGGTGGACTTCAAGAGTTGGTGATGGACAGGGAGGCCTAGTGTGCTGCGGTTCGTGGAGTTGCCAAGAGTCAGACACAACTGTGTCACTGAACTGAACTGAATGCTATAAAATTAGAAATTACCAAACATCAGTAGGGAAATAGTTGTGTATACAGTACATATATATTCATCAATGCATGGAATATAAAGTACAGCCATACTCATCAATGTATGGAATGCTATAAACTGTGTGTAGTTTTTTTTTTGAAGAAGTAGATGTGTGTATGGATATAAAAAATGTCCATGATAAATTGTTGAGTAGATAAAACAATATACAGAACAATATGTACAATATGATATTCCATTTATGTAACTAATAAAGGGAAAGAGAATCTGCATATGCAAGTATGTATGTGTGTGTTTCTGTGTGTTGAGAGGGATAAAAAGCAAAGATGCTATAATGTTTACCATTTTCTTCCCTCTCCATCTCGATCACAAAGAATAAAGCTGACTTATTTGCTCAGTCAGCTTTACAATCCTACTTTGTTTTGCAGAATCTAGGTATTGACGGCTGGGCTTCCCAGGTTACTCAGTGGTAAGGAATCCACCTGCCAATGCAGATGTGGTTTGATCCCTGGGTCAGGAACATCCCCCGGAGAAGGAAATGCAACCCACTCCAGTATTTTTGCCTGGGAAATCTCATGGACAGAGAAGCCTGATGGGCTACAGTCCATGGGGTTCCAAAAAGTCGAACGTGATTTTGGACTGAAACAATAGTAATGACGATATATTGAAGAAAGAGAAAAATGATTGACTGATGAAGAGCTACACTGGAGAGAGAGAAAAAGAGAAGACAAGAGGGTTGTTCTGGACTGAATTGGGTAGAGAATTTAGAAAGTTTAGAATGAGAAAGAAGTGAATCTTCAAAGTATTTCTATGGGTATGAACAATACTGACCATGAGCTGGGGGAAGGCATTTTTGAAAGAAATTCTGTGATTCATGGGGAATGATCTCCCCTTCAGATAGTTTTGTGTAAGACTGGAATATGATTCATGTTATTTTAATTATTTTCTTGGATTCCAGACTCTTTTTTTTCATGTAATTAGATCTTTGGGTATACAAAGATTTCACCAGTATTATAGACAAATCAGAGGATAACACACAAAGATATGTGGAGATAATCTACAAATATGAAAAATATATTTATGTTTCATGTTAGGAAAATTTATTGAGGAATAGACATCAAACTGCTAATAGTAAAAATCTTTACAATGTCAAACTAAATGAGGGAAAGCAGACCACACAGGTAGGACCTTTTTTATATGCACACATAGGCATTACTTGTAATACGACCTTAAACTTAAATGAATAAAGTAACAAATACAAGCTATTACTTCTTTGAAAATGTGACATTCTCTTATTTATGACTGTTAAGTAAAAGCTATATCTTATAGTTAATTTTTTTCTTCATTTCAAATCCCTCTCTTAGTCACTAGAGACTGTTTCTGTGCATATACAGGTCATGGTGGTGGTTTAGTTGCTAAGTCATGTGACCTCAAGGACTGTAGCCCGCCAGGCTCCTCTGTCCATGGAATTCTCCAGGCAAGAATACTGGAGTGGGTTGCTATTTCCTTCTCCAGGGGACCTTTCCCACCCAGGAATCGAACTCCTGCATTGCAAGCAGATTCAGTACCAACTGACCTATGAGGGAATCCTTCATAGAGGCCCTTCAACTAAAACATTGAAATAATTGCAGCAAAAATGTTTTTAAAATTTCAAATAAGCATGAAATTACTCAATTTGCATATTAAATTTTCAAGTATAGACACGTATTGAAACCTCAATTTTCACTAATAATTTTCTTTCTGGAAAAGCTCCTGGACATGTTCAGTCTTCTATGCCCTAAAAATAAATATTCAAAGAAAATATTTTTATATTGTGTTGTCAGATCTTCTCAAGTACGAACTAGAAGAAAATGACATCTCAAATGACGTTAGACAAAGTAACATTCTGTGGACACAATAAATAACATTTTAACACTTAAAGGTAATATGATTTTAAATTCGACAATAATGACTGTAAAAATAAGCTATTTGCTCTCCAAATAGCTCGATAAGAGATATGAACTCTAGCGCCATCTAGCAAACATGATGGGTAACATCACTAACATTCTCTGTAACAGATCAAACAAAGCAAGGTTAAGCGTCCTTGAGTTCTGTGTTAACTGTCAACCTTGAAAATGCCAGTTAAGCATTCTGTAGACTTTCTAGAGTTCTGAACTTGGCATACAGCCCTTTAAAAGGCAATGAAAAAAACACTTTTCAATTTCAACAGGTCCAATGGTGTCTTAGAAGAGAATAAACACCACTTGAAATGGCAACCCACTCCAGTTTTCTTGCCTGGAGAATCCCAGGGATGGGAGAGCCTGGTGGGCTGCCGTCTCTGGGGTCGCACAGAGTCGGACACGACTGAAGCGACTTAGTAGCAGCAGCAGCAGCAACTATGTGTGTGTACTCAGTTGCCACTGACTCTTTGCTACCCCATGGACTGTAGCCCCCCAGGCTCCTCTGTCCATGGGATTTCCTAGGCGAGAATACTGGAGTGTTGCTGTTTCCTTCTCCAGGGGATCTTTCCGACCAGGGATTGAACCCGTGTCTCCTGCCTGTGCCTCCTGTATTTGCAGACCAATTCTTTACCACTTGGGACACCTGGAAGTCCACTTAACTACCAATTTGATAATATATAAATGCCTCCACTCTCACAGAAGGTTAGCATCATTTTACTTCTTAATAAAAGCATAATGTTGCTAAATTTACTAATTTATATTCTGGACTGCTTTCAGTCATAAGTAAACAAGAGAAAAGGAAAAAACAGCACATTCTCACCTAACACACACACACTGTGTGTTTACTGATATTTTATTACATAGTCATATGTGGTATTTGTCAATCTATCCAAACCTCAGCTACACAATAATTTTCAAGCAAAAACATGTATTTAAGTACACATTTGTGAACCAAAAGAGTTAAACTCAAAAGCCTCTTGGACTTCTAATACCTTGAGGTTGAAATAATATGAAAATACAGTACCTGATGTTTTGCTGCTAAAATTCCTAGAGCCGGGTACTACAAACATATGTTTTAATGATGAAATCCCAAATGTCATAATCAAAGATGGATTTTAGCGTTAATGTAAAAGGTGTCACTTTATAACAGAGAAGACATGAGTGAATGACTGGAAGAATTAATAAATAAAATTTCTATCACAATGGATCAACCACAGGGGAGATTTCAAAACCAATATTAATTTCTTGCTTTCTACTTATGAAGAACTTCTTCAAGAAACTCATTATGTTTGCAGCCTTCAAAATGCTTATAGGATGTTGCTTTTACTGCTCCCCAGCAGCAAAAAAAAAAAAAAAAGCAGTAGCATGGGTAATAATATGACTCTATTGCAGCACACAAACTTCAAATAAAGAGATATGTGGAAAATATTGCTTAATTATGAATATCCACCAAAATAGATACTGTTGATATCAGTAGTGTTCTATCAGAAAACAAAGATTATATAGGAATATATGGGGAATATTCAATACGAATATTTATTAAATTTAATGAGGGATTGGCTAGTGAGAAGCAAGGAAAATATCAAAGAATATAGAAATTACAGCTAAAGGAGCAACCACTCCCCTTAGGGCTGAGCTGTTGCCCCACAGAAGAGTTTCCCCCAGCAGAGCTGATCCGCTCTTTCACTGGAGAGTGAGCAGCTGTGCTTCACTGGTTGGTAGAGAAGTTGCTGAAGTCCTACACCAGCAGAACCTGCTAGAAAGTTGCCCTCTGAGATCCTGGAGGAAGCTACCCACAAGGTTGTCCTTCGTTAGTGGCCCTGTCGCAAAGCCACCTGAGGTGGCTTTGGGTGCCAGGAAAAGCTGCACTGATGTTACCGGAATTGGATACTGGAGAAGTTGCATCCAAAGTCAGGCCTTGGAGAAGCCATGTGTGCTACAGGAGCCTGGAGGTGTGCACTGGGTCCAGTAAAAGAAAGGCCTTCCTGCACTGTCCTTACAGCACCCTTCACTGACAAATCTTAGCAACTTCCCAGCTGGCAAACAGAGCCCAACTCCACCCTCACAGAGCTGGCATCAGAGTGTGAATTTGCAGCTGAGAGGCAATAAATTCTTAGTTGGTGCACAACTCTTTATTTGTTCCCACTGTCATACATCACATCATGCTTTAGGAATTGCTTATTCACAGCTCACTGGTTTTCTCAAACTTAATTTCCACAAGAGGTTTCTTATTGGTTTAGTGCCTTTAATCTCCACTTTCAAATCTATAGAGCCCTATCAGATCGATTTGCCTAAACCATTATTTCACTTTGTCTTTATGCTGCTCAAAAGCCTTCAAACAACTCATATTGCCTTAGAGTAATAATTCTAAACTTAAGTGTGAAAACCTCTTTACAATATCAACAATATTGTACAGATCAATATGTGATAGTAGTCTTATTATTAGAACACTTTAATTAAAAATAGATGATCAAATGTTGTAATAAATTTAGATATATACAATTAACCCATATTTTACTAAGTCACGTGACCTGTAATCAGTACTAACAGTAGCTCATATACATGGGACAGACATATCTGTTCCATATAAAGGCTATGCATGGTATTCATATGGATCTTACAATGATAACTCCAGGGTCCTCAGGGGCCTCAGGCTCACAAGTTAGGACTGCCTAACCTGAAATCAGTTCCCATTCCTTCAACCCAGCATTGAACTTTCCATAATCTGACCCAACCTATCTTTATAAGTTTATCTGTTACTGACTTTCCACATGGCTTCAATTTGTCACAGTTCATGCACCCTGAACATATCCTTAGAAATATCCTAAGCCATAGCTCCACCTGGAATATTCACCTTCCTTCTTCCTTCTTATCCAAATCTCACTTCTCTACAAGACCCACATTATGTCTCTCTTTCAGTTGCTTTTTTTTGGCCACTGCAGAAGAGTGTCTGTTGGTTCTCAGAAACTCCACTGCCCTCTAAGTCCTCTCATGAACTGAAGGAGATAAATGCAAGAAATTACACTTCCAGGTTCTTTTCAGCAGGCTCACTGAATTCTGCCAATAAGGGGCTGCATCAGAAGGTACGAGTGAACAGGTCAATACTCTCCAGCAACATCTGAAAGTAGGTGAGTGGGCACTCTCAGATGGCAAATGTGAGGTTTGACCAGGGACGTCCCTTTCTCTGTGACCATTTTGTGCTCTGCACGTGCCTCTACAGGGCTTCCCAGGTGGTACAGTGGTAAAGAGTCCATCTGCCATCACTTCTTGGTTTTTCAGCTAAGATCAAGAATCTGCCTGCCAAAGTAGGACATGCAAGATATGCAGGTTCAATCCTTGGGTTTGGAATATCCCCTGGAATAGGAAGTGGCAACCCACTCCGGTATTCTTGCCTGGGAAACCCCACAGTCAGAGGAGTCTGGCAGGCTACAGTCCATGGGGTGGCAAAGAGTCAGACATAACTGAGCAACTGAGCACACACATACCCACACATTACTCTACCACGTCACTTATCTCACTGTACTTTAATCGAGTTTACCTGACTATTTCCTGCAGCACAACAAACTCTCCATAGAACTCACAGGATCTCCTGAGAATTAGCCCCTCCAGTGTCACAGACAGCTAAGCTCGTCAACAGCAGCTTCCCTGTGCTGCCTGCACGTCCAGGGCTCCTAAAAGCCAGCACTCCAGCCCCTTCAACATTTCTATAAACCTCTCAGTCCCTGCATTAAACACCGTTTTACTCAAAATACCTATGGCAGCTGTCACTCCTCTCATTTGCTATAAGGCCCTTACATAATCATTTCCTACTTATACTGTTATTTATCTTTTCACATGTATTTAGATTGTCTTCCCAACTAAGCTACTCAAAGAAATGGCTGAGTGTTGTATTTTTAATGTACAATATAGCATTTTTCCTTGCAAGTATATTTTCAATAAATATTGATTTGACTCATTTAATTAAACATTGGGATAAGTGAGACTCCACTGATGGCCTTCAGACTTGTATCTTAGAAAAAATGGACAGACTCTGAAACTGTCAAGTCAATACTTAGAGTTTCAGTGGATTAGGACTTTTCAGTGGCTCTTGCCATCCTACCCTCAGTATAACAACTTACCTATTTTGAATCAAGTTGCTGACCTCCAATCTAAATATTTATAACCGTTTTTCAGTGAACAGCTTTGGGAAAGTTAGGCTATCATTCATACACTTCCTGCTTTATATTCTGGTCCTAAGCTCTTCATATTTTTTCTAGATGTTAAACATTCTTATTTCTATCATATCTTACCTACCTACTCTTGAAGTCTACCCTTTCTTCACTTCTTTTTCTTTCTGCCACCAGGTATAAAAATAATACAAAACATGTCTCTTTTTCAAATGAGAAGTATAAAGCTTTTATCCTTGATCTGCAATCATCTTTTGCTGTTTCTGTATATCTAACCATAGTGAGTTGAATGGTGTTCCTCACAATTCATGTCCACTTAGAACCTAGAATGTGAACTTAGTTTGGAATAAGGTCTTTGCAGATATAAAATTAGTTAATTGAATTTAAGATGAAGTCATTCTGGATTTAGAGTGGGCTCTGCATTCAGTGACTATTGTCATTTTAACAAGAGGAGAGCATCAGAGCGACACAGGGAAAAGGCCATGAAAAGACGGAGGCAGACGTTAGAGTGATGCTACTACAAACCAAGAAGTATCCGGGGCCACCAGAAGCTGGAAGAAGCAAGGAAGGATTCTCCACCAGAACCTACTGAGCATGGCTCAGAAGCACGGCTCTACTGACATCTCATTTTAAGCCACACAGATTATGATACTTTGTAGGGCAGCTCTAGCAAACTAACACACTAGCATTGCTGGTATTTTTATTACAGTCCAAACAACCTTATAGGATAAATGAATGTATGAAATTGTAAGCTGACATCACTGTATATGCTGCTAAGCACCAAGTATTTCTAACACATATCCTCTATTCTTTTAGGACCACTTCCAGAGATGTAAATGAAGCATCTCTTGGTGAAAGGACTTCCTGGCTAAACAGTTTATTAGCAGAGTCAATTTGACATTTAGAAGCTAGCTGCAGAGAATTACCTTAGTAAAATTATGCTATTTCCCACTTTCTAAAGAATTATTAAATCGTTAACAATTTTTTTATCTTGAAATTTTAAGTCGTTTCTGTATTAAGAAAAAGGAGAAAAAGGATCGACTTTTTTATAACGTGTCGGATGTTCATATGAACGAAGAGGAGGACTTGTGTAGTGTGGAAGACTTCAAATACGAGATTCCCTGTGACATCTTATGTTTAAGCGTCCGTCTCCATCTGTAGGGGAAGAGTCATGAGAGAAACGGGAAGTATCCGTCGAGATAAAGTGGGGTCACTATTTTCGTGATCAACGAGTCAGTATAGACTGAGAGACACTGACGGTACCATCGGACGGTCCGAAGAGATTGGTACCTTAACAAGTTCGTTCTTACGACCTCTTGCAACAGTGTGGGATGAGGTCCCCTAGAAGGTCTGGGTCCCTAACTCGGACCCAGAGGACGTAGTGTCCGTCTGAGAGATGACAGACGCGGTAATGTAACAATAATGACCAAATGGACTGACAAGGAGGGTTGACTGTCTTGAGACGTTCCTGCTCTTACATATATGGAGTAGGAGTATGAGGGTCCGGGACCGTGGCACAAATCGGCGTGAACCACGAACTATTTACGACTTGATTAATTTGACAACTGGAACGAGACAAGTACTCTCTTATCTGTTTGAATTTTGTGTAAGGGTTGACGTCAAGACTTTGACTCGTAAATAAGAATTTCGTATCCGTCGTCTGTATAAAAATAATGTTTTACACAAAATATATGACGGGAAAAGAGTTTTCTTTCGTCGTTCTGAGTCGTTAATTAATAGGTTTGAATTACTTCCTTTACAAGTGTTCACTTACGTCGGACTGTAAATAGTCCTTTGATATTGTCGGACTCTCTATCGTTCACGCCCTGTAAAAAGGAGAAGGACACGGTCTTCGTCCAAAGTTCCTGTTTTCCTTCCACACCGACTTCCTGTTACTGAAAACGGATCTTCAGTTCGTACGGTCTTCAGAAGGCTTAAGAAACCGGACCTCAGAATTGGTCTAAGACGTAGAGGATGGAAATTTTAACTACTATTTATATATTTGTAAGATTTCACTAAGATTTCAAAAAGATTAGGAGTTTTAACGATTCAGTTTTCTTGTATCCGACATTGATCATATGGGTAGGGACTCCAGTATGGTGGTCAGATTGAGAAGTCAAGGCAAGTCAGAGTCAGTACAGGTTGAGAAACACTGGGGTACCTGACGTCGAACAGTCCGGAGGGACGCCATCACCAACTCCCGGACTTTACTCAAACTCATGTCCATTGAGTCAGTGATGCCATCCAACCATCTCATCCTCTGTTGCCCCCTTCTCCTCCTGCCTTCAATCTTTCCTGGCATCAGGATCTTTTCCAGTGAGTCAGTTCTTCGTATCAGGTGGCCAAAGTATTGGAGTTTCAGCTTCAGCATCAGTCCTTCCAATGAATATTCAAGACTGATTTCCTTTAGGATGAAGATACATACACAGGCCATGGCTAATTACTTTACATAGCAAATATTTAGAAGTTTTCCAGGAAAGAAGTCCATAAAAGTGGTGAAATTAGGAGATTCGGGACAGGGCTCCCAAATAAGAAAGAGTATTAAGGTTCTTGGTGGCAGGAATTTGACTAAGAGGGGCCTCAGAGAAGAACTCACACTTGGCAGGTCTTCCCAGTTTGCAGCGGGCAACCTCTGAGATGGCCCCAGTGCTCCCCACCTCCTCGTATCCATGTCCCCTCCCGTGAGTGTGGGCCTGACCTGGGACTGGTTTCTAACAAGTAAGATCCAGCACCAGTAATGGGAGGCCACTTCTCGGATGGGGTTACAAAGAGATTGTGCCTTCCATCTTATGTTGCCCTCCCTCCCAATCCTGCACATTCACTCTGAAGAAAACCAGTGGCCACGGTGTGAGCTGTCCTACAGACAGTCTCATTTGGCAAGGAGCTCAGATCTTCATCCAACACCCACTTGAGCAAGCTTGGAAGATCCTCTCCTGGTTTAGCCTTGAGATAACTGCGGCTCTGGCCACCTTGATTTCAGCCTTATGAGAGACCCGGAGCCAAAGGCACTCAGCTCAGTCACACCAGATTTCTAACCCACAGAAATGGAGAGCTAATAAATGCTTTTTGTTGTAAGCCACCAAATTTTGGGGTAACTTGTTACATAGCAATACATAACCAACAGCAACTCATATTTATAATACTAATAATACTAATACTTCCTTACTCTTCAAAACTCACACCCAGACTTTTGTGTGAGGTCGTCTGACCTCTTGGAATGAAGCGGAGACTACTCTCTTAGGAACTAAGTACTTTTTCAGATATGCAAACTCAGGGAGAAAATCATTATAATCAAGAATTGGGCTATCACCCTTCCAGAAAGGCCAATTAAGCAGAATGTGGTGAAACTGACCTCAGGGTAGTCTTCCTAAGGCCAGAAACCAGAGTACCCAAGTATCAACCCATTCACTCATCATCTCATAACCAGTAGTGGAAACAAAATCATTTTATTCCTTAAACGTATAACTATTTGTTCATTAATCTTTTCATTGCAGAGTTTTATAGGGAGCTGTAAAGAACCAAGAACTGTATATCTCCTCTGAATCACTAGAGATGCCCTCCACATGAACAAAATTGATACTAAGCACTTACTCTGTGAAGGAACATAATTGCTTGGCTGCTATGAGACAACATTTTATTTTAGATTCTATTCATTGCTTACTCATTTCCCCAAACAATTTCCCTTTTGCTCAAACTTTCCTAAACAATAGAGCATTTTATTAGATAATGTTTACTAATAAACAGAAGGCATGGATAACTATTAAAAGAGACCAAGTATTCAATTTGAACAGCTTAATTACAATGTGACTTTGTATAGAGTTCTAGCTTGTAATTTTATCTGAGAGCAACATTGTGTTTGCTCAAAATAAGAATAGCACATTTGATTCTTTCCAAATTTAACCAGATGAGTTGGACACCAGAAGGCTTGTACATGGATTCTTGCTCTCTGCTGCTGCTAGACTGCAGCCCACCAGGCTCCTCCGTCCATGGGAGTTTCCAGGCAAGAGTACTGGAGTGGAGTGCCATTATTGGAAGCCCCAAAACATGCACTGTCACCATGAAATTTTGTGTAAATGGCTCTCAAGTAGGGTAAAGATCAGAATTTGTCTTTGGAGGTCTGTTCTACATTCTCTTTTCTAATTTTTCAATATACAAGTATAGCTAAAACTGAAGAAACACATGAATTCTTCTCCTTGAATCTTTTTTTGAACTCTTCTTTTTTAATGGATAGAATGTTTGGAAGACTAAATTTCTCACTCTCCCTACATCAATCCTAACTGAACCAGTGACATTATTAAATGATGGTCTTGTCCTGCTGGAAGACTGATTGAGATGCCTGCCACCATTTACAAAATTGCCATTAACCTATCTCCTGGGCAAATACTGAACAAATCACTAGCTTCCAAATATTGGCAGCTGTCAGAACAATGTTAAGACCTCACCTTTGCTTATCGATAGTAATTCAGGTCAGGCCTTTCTTGACATTGTATTTTTCTTATTACATCTCACATCATTGATAAAGCATTAGAGGTTATTTTCCTTGAAATCTTGTGTCTTATTCAAAGAAGGAATAAATATTGTTTCATTCTCACAAACTCTACTAAATTACCTACTACATTTATATAGGTCTGTAAGCAAATGGCACCCCATGCCAGTATTCCTGCCTGGAAAATTCCATGGACAGAGGAGCTTGGTGAACTACAGTTCACGGGGTCGCAAAGAGTCAGACACAACTGAAGACACACACATACACAACAGTTCAGGTAAACTGAGTTGACAGTAATCTGGAAACTTGTCAGGAAAAATTCTGGACTAGAGAGATATTTGAAACCAAACTGAGTCCTTAGTTCTAAATTATGTGTTTTCTTCAATTCAGTGCTGTAACTGCCTCCGGTGAGATGGCCTTATCCGCAAATCCTTTTCACCTTACTATCTGTTTTCCAGATTTGCTCCAGAGAGATCAGTCTAAAATACAGATGTTTTCTTACTTCTCTACTTAAAATTGTTCAAGGCACCTCAGTACCTTCAGGATGAGCCTGCCGCCCCTTAGAATGATATATAATGCTTTGACTTACCTGGATTGCCTGGATTCTACTGCTTAGGTCACTGTTTAACAACTGTACCTTAATGACCCAGCCCTGCACCTTCTTCAGATCTCAGCTCAGGTCACTTTCACCTAGGAACACCTTCAGTCTTCCTATTCCAGACATTCTAACAAACGAGTGTTTGTGACTGGGATTGAGTGCAGAGGGTACCCTCCTGTTCCTTAAGTCACTTTTTAGTCACAGCTGATGGGAAATGTCCTAAGAGGCCTTTCCTACTTCCTCCCTTCCAAAGAACTGACCCCTCCTGTCTTGGTACTCCCTCTGTGCTCTTCATATGCTTACACATTTTAAAATCATGAGACATGCAGAAGAGTGTATGGGCTTCCCAGGTGGTGCAGTGGTAAAGAATCCACCTGCCAGTCCAGGAGATGCAGGTTCGATCCCTGGGCAGAAAGATCCCCTGGAGGAGGAAATGGCAATGCACTCCAGTATTCTTGCCTGGAAAATCCCATGGACAGAGGAGCCTGGCAGGCTACACTCCATAGGGTTGCAAAGAGTTGGACATGACTGAGTGACTGAGCACAGCGCACACAGAAGAGTATATAAAACATTGTACAGTTTACTCAATTATAACAAACTGTACAGTTTAACAATTACAGTAGAATAGACCCCTGTGTAACACTCATCAAGGTCAAATAACTGAACATCATCAGCATCAGAGGATGCTGCTGTCACCGACAAAGCCCATTAATAATGACTGGAAAATAAAAATAGAATCTGGGTAATAAAATAAAATCTAACCTTTTTTATTCTTTTCCACTGTGCTTTGTCTAGTTTTCGGTGCTCATTGGGGTCACACACAGAGGCCTTGCACCCAGTACTTCAGAGCAGAGTTGGTAGTGCAGACACCCAGCGCGGAGGACTCTTGCAAAAGCTCCGGGTGTGACACCACTCTTCAAGATGGTGGCAGCAGCAGGTTGTTTGCAGGGTCTCTGCAGCCCAGCACTGTGATCTGGAGCCCCAAGCAGCCCTCTGTGCGGTCCTGGGAGAACTCCACCCTCTGCCCTCCCCACTGCTGAGAACCTTATAAAGCAGCCTCGCCCACCGTCAGCTGGGAAGAGCAGCTCCATTCTTTCATCAGAGAACAAAGCTTTGCTTTGCTTGGTCTCATCCTTTTGGCTCAAGCAACACCACACTGGGCAGAAGGACCCTTGTGGAGGACCAAGGAGGGTAATTCCCCATCATATTTCTCCCTAATCTCAAACTCTTGCCTTCCCTAGGGTAACCACTATCCTGACTATTTTGATCATTTGTCCCTGCTTTGTTTCATTGCTTTACCACATAAGCAGAAATCCTTAATCTATGTGGGTCACTTTTGTCTGTTTTTATCATGTTTCTTTTGTCAATGTGATGTTTCAGACAGCTGTAGTTTTAAAAGTTTCACTACTGAATGTCATTCCATTACATGAACAGTCTGTCCATTTTAGAAGATGCAGACGTGTGTTTGGGCAGGATCCCGTTTGAGGATATTACAAGCAACACTGAACATTCCTGTCAAGCATACCATAGTGCATCTAAGTATCCATTTCAATAATGGAACACACCTCTCTGACAGAGGGATTTCTGGATATGCACATCTACACATCACTGAATAATGCCAAAGCATTTCCTAAAATGTTTGGACCAATGTTTACTGCTACCAGTTTTTGAAAACTTCTATTACTTCATGTTCTTGCCATGGAATTATCCTACTTTTAAATTTTTCCCAATCTAGTGGGTAATCAGTGGTTTCTCACAGAGGTTTTAAAGGGCTTTTTCTGATTCTTAATGAGGTTGAACACCATTTTAAATATACACTGGTCACTTACTTTTCCTCATCTGTGAAGTCTCTTACCCATTTTTCTGTTGAATTGGCAGGATTGCCTTTTTTCTTAAATGATTTGTAACAACTCTATGTATTCTGGTTAAAATTGTTGCAAATATGTTCTCCCATCCCTGTAGTTACCTTTTACTCTCTTAATAATGTATGTCAATAAACAGAACTTAATTTTAATGAAATCAACTTTATCAGTCTTCTTTTAGTTAATGCCTTTTGCACCCTGTTTACAAAATCATTTCCTATCNTTTGTAACAACTCTATGTATTCTGGTTAAAGTTGTTGCAAATATGTTCTCCCATCCCTGTAGTTACCTTTTACTCTCTTAATAATGTATGTCAATAAACAGAACTTAATTTTAATGAAATCAACTTTATCAGTCTTCTTTTAGTTAATGCCTTTTGCACCCTGTTTACAAAATCATTTCCTATCTAGTGTCACAAAGACATTCTCATTATTTAGTATCAGTTTAATGTTTTTTGATATGTAACTCTGTAATCCACCTGGAACTGATTTTTGTGTTAGGTGTGACAGGGGGGTCAGTTTCTTTTTTCCACAATAGAGGTTGCCAACTGTCCCAGCACCATTAGTTGTCCCAGCATCACACTAATCTTTCTCCACTGCCCTCCAGTGCCACTTGGCCACAAATCAAGTGTGTGTGTGTGTGTGTACACATATATAGAGAATACATATAAGAATAGAGTGTCTAAGAATGGAAATACATGTACACAATTGGAGTAGAAAGTGAAAACCCACTCCAGTATTCTTGCCTAGAAAACTCCATGGACAGGGGAGCCTGGAGGGCTACAGTTCATGGGGTCGCAAAGAGTCGGACATGACTGAGCAACTGAGAACACTTTCATGTGTGTATAGGCGTGTGTGTATATATATAAATAGATAGATAGATAGACAGTTCCATTCTTAGACATGCTGTTCTTTTAGTTTTCCTGTCTGTCCTTGTGTTAATGCCACAGGGTATAAATTTATGTAAACATATTAACTTGGCTATTTTCTTTAGTCTTTGTAGTTCCATATAAATTTCAGAATCAGCTTTTCACATTATACACGCACACATACACACTCACACATACTCTTTTTTATTGAATTCAAATTAAACCTATAGATGAGTTTAGAGAAAAGTGGCAAATTTTAATTTTCTAGTCTATAATCAATTTATATTTCTTTATGTTAGTCTTTTTATTTTATTTTAATAAAGTTTTGTAGTTTTCTCTGTAAATTTATTTTTAGGTGTTTGATATCTTATTCTTACAGTGTCTTATTTAAACTTCAATTTCTACATGTTGCTGCTGCTGCTGCTAAGTCACTTCAGTCGTGTCTGACTCTGTGTGACCCCATAGACGGCAGCCCACCAGGCTCCCCCATCCCTGGGATTCTCCAGGCAAGAATACTGGAGTGGGTTGCCATTTCCTTCTCCAATGCATGAAAGAGAAAAGTGAAAGTGAAGTCGTTCAGTCTGTCCGACTGTTAGCGACCCCATGAACTGCAGCCCACCAGGCTCCTCCGTCCATTGGATTTTCCAGGCAAGCGTACTGGGGTGGGGTGCCATTGCCTTCCCCGCTGCATGTTGCTAGTATATACAATTTGCATTTAGTTTTCAAGAGTTGATGTATGGCAAAACCAATACAATATTGTAAAGTAATTAACCTCTAATTAAAATAAATGAATTTATATTTTTAAAAAAGAGTTACTTTGCTAAGCTTATTAATT
Source organism: Oreotragus oreotragus (assembly GCA_006410675.1). NCBI lineage: Eukaryota > Metazoa > Chordata > Mammalia > Artiodactyla > Bovidae > Oreotragus > Oreotragus oreotragus. The sequence continues at coordinate 353,109 of SJYX01013823.1, read as the reverse complement.
CTAATCACTTATCCATAGATTTTCTTAAATTTTCTACACACAATGTTATTGTACCATCCAAGATTAATTCACATTTGGTTTTTTATTTTAAATGCATATGTCTTATTTGGTTTTGTACTATATTGCATACTGCATGATATAGAATAATGTCCTGTTTTTTAATTCCTGATCATTATTGTTCATATTCATCATTTCTCATGATTAGTCTTGGAAAAATAAAAAGCTAGACAAAAAATAGAATTGAATTTCTATACTTAATTAGTACCATCCAAGATTAATTCACATTTGGTTTTTTATTTTAAATGCATATGTCTTATTTGGTTTTGTACTATATTGCATACTGCATGATATAGAATAATGTCCTGTTTTTTAATTCCTGATCATTATTGTTCATATTCATCATTTCTCATGATTAGTCTTGGAAAAATAAAAAGCTAGACAAAAAATAGAATTGAATTTCTATACTTAATTTGATTAAAAGTATCAAGTAAATGTAGCGCATGGTGTTTAATGGGTTTGGTGAAGCTCTACTGTGTACTTCCAATTTCTGCCATGGCCTCACTTGTGTAAGACACGTGTGTAAGACACGTGCCATAAACTCTAACACATTGTTAAAGCTGAGGGACAACTAGAAATTTCTCTTTTTCCAAGTCTTTCTCGTACACAACAGAATTAACATTTTACTTTCAAGGAAAGCACAGAGGAGCTTACTGGTAACACAATTGCATTCAAACAGGAATGCCACTGCCCTTGACAACAGTCTGGTCAACTAATTAGGCCAAACCCTGTGACTATGATATGCATAAAGCCATAGGCTGCCCATAAGCAGAATCAGTGGAAAACAGGAAACTCTAGGCTGCATCTGCGTGAAGTATACCTGAAAATAGATGACAAGCAATCCTGCCGTGTGGCATAAGGAGAGTAGTATGAACATACTTGCTACAGTGGTCTTTGTCATTATCTGCATGCAAATTATAAATGTACAGCTGTTTGTTCTATTATTTTTCATCACTTTCCAGCTTACAATAAGCCCTGTTAGCAGTAATGAGTTCAAACATGTATGACAGTGTGTTTAATGAAAAAATGAGTGCTACGTATTTATCCCTGAGAAAGTTAATGATACCCATGTAACAGGCAAAGCTTGTCAACATTTACCAACAACTATGAAGGTCATAGGGATATCACTGAATACATTCAAAGACACAAATCTGCTAAAGAATTCTCCACTTCTGTTTCAAAAATAACTAAGACTGAGTGGGAAAATAATGACTCAACATGTGCTGCTGAAGAAAGTGCATTTACACAAGACTCTGTGAAGCTTATCTTTTCATTTAGAGCAAATGCCGATTCCAGGCTTTTTTGTGCACAGAGAGTGAAGCAATGGCTGTGAACAAGTTGGCTCCATTAGCAGCAGCAGAACTTTGCAAACTGTTAAATGGTACAAGTTTACAGGACTATTTCCAGATACTTTAAAGAGAAGAAAAGTTAACTCCAATAAAGATTTGATTCTGGAGAAAAGCCTGCACAGCAACGAAAACCCAGCACAGCCAAATAAGCCGAGGAGCCCGTGTGGGGTGCCGCAGACATGGCCAAGAAAAGAAGGCCCCTGTGACTCCAGCCTCCAGAAACTCACCTGAGAGGGCGGCTCCTGAGAGAGAGAAGGGCCAGAGTGTCCCTCCTGAGACAGGGGACAGTCTGCCTGGAAACACGTCTCTTCTCTGCTCTCAATCCCGGCGGGAGCGACTCAGTCGTTGATCAACCGGGCAGATAAGCCCGATGTGGTGACACTCAGGTCCAGCCTGCGCAGCGGCTCTATACTGTGGGCCTGCCTCCTAAGGGGTGG
>SJYX01013823.1:278994-341720 GCA_006410675.1 Oreotragus oreotragus | reverse complement strand
TTAATAATAACAATAAATGCTATTGTTTATTGTTAAATATGTCATTTGAAAATTATTAGTATTACCTATTTATTATCTTCCAAATACAATTTTGAACTGTGATGTTGGAGAAGACTCTTGAGAGTCCCTTGGACTGCAAGATCAAACTAATCAATCCTGAAGGAAATAAATCCTGAATATTCATTGGAAGGACTGATCTTGAAACTGAAGCTCAATACTTCGGTCACGTGATGCAAAGAGCCAACTCATTAGAAAAGACCCTGATGCTGGGAAAGAATGAAGGTAGGGTGAGAGGGGGACGACAGAGGATGAGATGGTTGGATGGCATCACTGACTCAATGGACATGAGTTTGAGCAAGCTCAAGGAGATGATGAAGGACAGGGAAGCCCGGCGTGCTGCAGTCCATGGGGTCACAGAAAGAGTCATGACTGAGCAACTGAACAACAACAAAACAGTAGGATTTTATAATGCTTTTGCCAAGCACCTGGGGAAACCGGCAATACAAGATCATTTTAACCCAAGTTCAGAGTTTGAGATTTTACACGGACACAGATACACACACACACACACACATATTATTCAGCTATGTAAAGGAAGGAAATCTTTCCATTTGCATCAACATGGGTAAAACTGGAGAACAAGTCAGTCACATAGAGAAAATAGGATCATAATTATACGTAGAACCTTAAAAAAATTTGAATTCATTGGAACAGAGACTCAGGTTAATAAAGGCTGGATCAGGGTGGGGGAGGAGAAATAAGGGAGATAGTGGTCAAAAGGTACAAAGTTGCCATTATTTAGTATGAACAAGTCTAAAGACTAACATAGTGTGATGAGTACAGTTAACGATACTGTATTGAATATTGAAACTATGATAAGAGTAGATTCCAGGTGTTCTCATCAGACACACACAAAATAAGTGTCTGAGGAGCAGTATGCTGATCAGCTTGACTACAATAGTCATTTCACTGTGTGCTCACTCAGCCGAGTCTGACTCTTTGTGACCCCAAGGACTGTAGCCCACCAGGCTCCTATGTCCATTGGATTTTTGCAGCAAGAATATTGGAGTGGGGAGCCACTTCCTCCTCCAGAGGATCTTTCCAACCTAGGGATCGAACCTGCATCTGTATCTCTTGCACTGCAGGTGGATTCTTTACCATTAGTGCCACCTGGGAAGCCCCATTTCACTATACACGTGTATTTATCAAATCATACCATACACTTTAAATATACACAATTTTGTTTAAAACTATATTTTAAAATTATTAAGGCTTATGAGTCTGGAAAGAATGTTGGATCCTTCCCAGGAGACCCATCAGCAGTGCTCTGTGTGTATCTTACGATTCATCTCCTCTCTCTCATCATCACAAAGAATCTTTATCTATCTGGATATTAGAAAAAAAAGCCTCTGACTCACAGTATATTCTTCAAAATCTATCACTTAGGGCATAAATTCCACCCACTGATCTCAAGACTAAAGCCTCTGATGCTCAAATTCCAGGTTCTTGCAGCTCATAAGCCAAGAATTTCAGTCTTGTTGTAGAGCCATGCTTTAAAACCCTTCCCTGGAGCTAAAGAATGACTGTGAATAAATGTAAGAAGGTCAAGAGTTCAAGGTAAGAAAAGATAGGGAAACAAACACGGGGAAGCAGCTGACCTATTTACTGAAATATGTTGAGCTTGTGGTTTTCAGTCTGTGTTCTACATAACTCTAAGACATAATGATGATTCCATAAACATGCTTTTGAATGTGCCACATGATCCACTGATGTAAACAGTGTGCAGAACTTCATTGAAATCTGCTTTTGTGTTGTTAGGATGAACAGTCTCTAGCCACTGAGCCACCGAAACCTCCCAGGAAGCAAATTGTTGGAGGCCTGTCAAGTCCTCTCTGAGAATCTCCAGAGCTTTCTCCAGGGACAGAGCTTCCCCCTGAGGAGCTGTTGAGTTGGGAGCACCGAGGAGATCGTGGAAAGGGCACAGGAAGGACCACAGAACTGTCCTAGTTGTGAAAAGCAAGAAAGCTCCACAATTTCCCAAAGCTGGTTTATCACGTTAACAAAGTAAAAGGAGCAGGGGGCAGAGATCCCTGTTTCTCATTATTCTCTGAGAATCAGTGACCCAGCATGCACAGCAGAGCACACCGCAGTGCTGTACGCAAAGGGTTTAACGAGGGTCGTCACCTGTCCTTGTCTTTCTTCTAACGAGTCTCCAAGCCTCGTGGAAAGGACTCTTCCAGCTCATACTGAATTATAGTTTCTACAGGAGCTACTCTACCTACATCCACATATGTGGGGCTATGAAAAAGGTAATTTTTGCGCTTATGTTTGATGCCCTCAAGTGCCTCTTTTCAGCTTCTCCTCATCTATCCCTGCCTTTTAATCTGGCAGTACCTTACAGACTTCAGATTAGCTTGGACTCAAAAACAGCTGACTTCTGCTTCTGACAGTCCATAACAGGAAACATTTTGATAGAGGCTAACAGACAGGCTGGCAGCATAATGGAGACTCTAGCACAAGACTTAAAATGCTGCAGTTATCCGTCAGTCACGCAACACAGCATGTCATGCATAAGAAACAGCTGCTTTATTAGCTTGATGGAGCAGCCTGCAAATATGAAATGATAGGATGCAGTCACAGTCTAGTCACAAGAACACATGCCATTGTGGGCCAAATCATGGGTGCGGTTGACAAAAATGCCAGAGATCAATTCTGACCAGCACACATTTCTTTATCAGGAAACCTCTGGGAGATGACAAAGCACAGGAGCCAGCCAGCCCCACAGGAGTGACAACCAGTGTCCAGACTGAACTGTTCTGTTGGTTGGTAAAAATCTACTTTCCTCCATGCGGAGATGCTACTAAATAAATATGTATCACGAATAAAAATAAACTATCAGAAGCCTATTTCTCATGTTATATGAGAAAAGATATTTGAGGACTTGTTTCAAGGCTTTAACCCAGGCATATTTGTCCCTCATCTTTTTCTGAATCACACACATTTCTATTTGTGACATAACCTATCTTAGGAGTATTTGTTTACACATATTGAGAATTGGGAATTGGTTAGCCAGCAAGTCAAACTGAGCAGATAGTATAAACTTCATAAGGTAGTATAAAACTCATAAGGCAGAAGAAAATGCAGGCAAGAGCCAAAAAGTTCAAGACGCCTCACCTTCTGAGCACCAATGCATTTCCTGAACAGCAATCAAAAATGCACCATCCATACTGGTTTGAGAGTAGTAATTCCATATTCCAGCTAATAGAACATGAGTTCTATCAATTTTCTAATGCCTCTCATAATATTATTTTGACTTTTCCTTTTCCAATTACATTACTTATGTCCTATATAATGACTTTCTGATCCATAAGGATATCACAGAATAACATACTGCTGAAATCATCAAATTACTGAGCATGTGATTCAGATGATGTCCAGCCAAATTAAAATTGAACATTTCAAGGCAGAAAAAAAAAAAAAGCTTGCTCAATAAGTTAAATATTTCCCATCTTAAAATTCTTTAAGATAGTATTTCAAGTCAATTTTTATGTCCCCGAACAATCCAAATAATTTCTACAATTTCCTATTTCACTTCCCCAGTATTCATACAACATTAGATGTAACATTGACAAGAATCTACCACAACCAGTTAAGACTGGCTCTATAGACAGTGACCATGTTTTCTGAACCAAAATAGGGCACATGGGCTGACAGCAGGGCAGAGCGCTTTATATCCAACCTATATCATTGAGTTAGTCCCTCCTTCATCAAATGAGTCCTCAAAACCACCACTGAGGTTATCTTGAGAAAACTGAAATCTGATCAAGCCACTCCCATGTTCAAACCCTTTAAAATCCCTTTTTTTTTTTCTAGAATCCTTTTTTTTTTTTAACTTTATTTTACTTTACAATACTGTATTGGTTTTGCCATACATAGAAAAATACCAGTACAGTATACTAACACATATATATGGAATTTAGAAAGATGGTAATGATAAACCTGTATGCAAAAGAGACACAGATGTAAAAAATCTCTTCTTATAGGATAAAATCCAACTTTTTGTTGGCAAAACTAAGCTCCTAATAGCCTAGCTCAAGCTGTTCTCTTTAACCACTGCACCTGTCATCCAGCCATCCTGAACTTCTCACTGTGTCTTACCATGGTCTTTCCTCTGAGTCTGAAGTCGCTCAGTCGTGTCCGACTCTTTGCAACCCCATGGACTGTAGCCTATCAGGCTCCTCCGTCCATGGGATTTTCCAGGCAAGAGTGCTGGAGTGGATTGCCATTTCCTTCTCCAGGGGATCTTCCCGACCCAGGAATCGAACCCAGGTCTCCTGCATCGCAGGCAGACACTTTACTGTCTGAGCCACCGGGAAAGGTCTTTCCTAGATCCCATATTTTTGCATCTTTACCTTTTCTCTGGAAATATTCTTCGTTAACACACACAGATAAGCACATAAGCACATCTACTTATACTTCAAGACAAATTCTTTCCTATGTTCTCCCAGGCAGTTAGTTGTTTTAAAAACAGTTTGTTCATCTGTGACTCTATCAAAGCATTCACTACATTTTATACCAACTTATCTATTTGTATATTTAGGGCCTCTTCTAAGCTAGAGGTCGCTATGGTTTCAAATAAACTGTATTAAGGAATAACTAAGTTATAACTGTCGGCTGGACTCTGGAGTCTGCTTTCTTCTCATTCTCATTAGGTGGGTTCTATCATGAGCAAGACAGCCACTTGGGGGAGATGTTGTAAAGATGTTACCAGCATAAGGTGGGTGAGGGGATAGACTAGTGACCTTTAATAACTCTAAATCGTTAATATCTGTAATAATTCTTCCAAACCTAAGATGATAGGTGCAACAACAGAAATAATCACCATCAACACAGTCTAGTTGTTTAATCAATAACCAGCAGTTGTAAACCAGGGATTCCACCAAGTTCTACTGTGTGGGAAGGCAGCATGCTTACTGTTCTTTAGACTGAAACCCCACATTGGATACAGCTTGGGTTTAATAGCTGGGAATTTCCTATCTCTAGAAAGCTAATTAGAAGACTACCACTCCCCTTTCCGTTGGTTACTAAAGCAGTTTACAAAGTGTACCTATTGGAAGACTGTGAGAAGTTAGAGAGGATTAATTTAAATAGGTGCTAATTCCAAAGAAGACAAACAATAATAACAAAAGGGCTTTCCTTCCCTTACACAGAAATTCTCTTTGAACACAAAAACTCTGGGCAAAATGCTTTGGCCCAAATAATTAGGATCCTGCTGACAATCAGAGTCAGTGGCGGACTGATGTCATGCCAAAGGACACGCATTGTGAGCCTTTAACATAGAGTTCTAGGGCTAATTAGACAGAAAAATTATTCCATGCCAGTTCCGGACTCTGCATTTCAGCTGCAGAAGGTGATAACAGTAATGCGGGGTGTCACATCTTCAGTCTCAGTTTAAGACAAGAACAAAATACTTTTAAAAGAATTCCTGAAGAACAGAAGGGAATTCAGCCTTACCTGCCTCTATTCATAAACATTTAACAACAACAACAGACAAAAGGGTTGCCTCCAACAAGCAAATCTTGCTTTTTCTCAATTTTCATCCACCTGATTTGCAAGTTAGTCTTTCCCCTCTTCTCCTGGCAGTAAAACAATAAAAAACCTAAACCTCCTCTAGTCAGTTTCCAGTATAATGCAATACAGTGCCAGCCTTCAGCCTGGATAGAAGAGGAGTTTGGGGAGAATGGCTACAGGTATGTGTAGCTGAATCCCTTCGCTGTTCATCTGAAACTATCACAATATTGTCAATCGACTATACCCCAGTGCAAAATTAAAAGGGTCTGTTTTTTGTAAATTAATTTATTTATTTTAATTGGAGGCTAATTACTTTACAATATTGTAGTGGTTTTTGCCATACATTCACATGAACCAGCCATGTGTCCCCCATCCTTATTCTCCCTCCTACCTCCCTCCCCATTCCATCCTTCAGGGTCGTCCCAGTGCACCGGCCCTGAGCTCCCTGTCTCATGCACTGAAGCTGGACGGGCGATCTATTTCACATATAGTAATATATATGTTTCAATGCTATTCTCTCGAATCATCCCACCCTTGCCTTCTCCCACAGAGTCCAAAAGTCTGTTCTTTACACAAATAAAAAGTTTTTAAAAAAAATACAGAGCCAGCCTTTGTTCCCAGAGCCTCAGATCCCACACCAGGCTGGGAAACCCCATGTCCATGGCTGGAACTTGGGAATGGTACCTTCAGTTGACATGAGCTATTTCAGACTTGTCCAGAGTCTGAGGCCAGTTCTGTCCTGGGTGTCACTCATTACCCCTTGGGGATTCTGATCCTATTTTGCTCTAAGCCCCCATTTCCTACTAAATATAATGACTTGAATTAAGATTCTGTCCCACCTCTCCCTTCTCAGGAGCCTCCATGCCACCACAGGGATGCTAACAGTTTTTTTCAGAAGTAATCATCTGAATCAAACCTAGGTCATCAAAAAGCCACAGCTAAGAAGTAATCAAAGAAGTTTCTAGGAAAAGGGTGGAATCAGAAAGCACTGATCATAGACAACATCTGATGAAAATTCTTCATCACTAGACAGTCAAATTTATCAAAATAACAGAGTCATTACAAAGCTGCTCTTTCCTTATCAGTACATTATATGAAGAAAATAACAGACCTTGTTCCTAAAGCATTCATTAAGCTCTGGAGTTCAGTTCTTCAGAAGTTCCACAATCTGTCTTTTCCAGTTGCCTCTTTCTGGAATCATTGAAAGTCATCTAGTGCTGATGTCTGAACCAAATGAAAGTTATTATGAGACAAATGTTATTCTGGCCAGATTATTTTAATGTCAAATAGGTTAATAGTAGATTTTCAAAAATGTAAACATAGAAAACACACAGCGCAAGTTTAAGCAACCCTTTATCAAATAAACAATGTGAGTTTTGGCCCATTTTTCTGCTGAAACAATAGAAGTCCAAGTGACATATACAGAGAAAGCACCAGAGACCATAGCAGCATTTGAATCTCACACCCAAACTGTTTCACCTCCTTCTCACAATGACCATTCTGCCTGCCTTTATCCTAGTGAGAAAAGCCAAAATAAAACTTCAAAATCAGATTTTAAAACACAAGATTATTTATAGATGCCCAATGTCTTATGGCAAGGTTATACAAGATTTGATCTAGTTCTGCATGACTAGGAAAACTAAGCATGAGGCATCTTCTTCACCCTACTTCTGCCATATCTGGAGTGCTTTGCTGCAACTCAGCACGTGTGCTTTCTCTTCGGTGGAGAAACAGAAAGATAGATGGCACCACCTGAAAAGCAAAAGTGAGGGCCTAAGCCTGTGGAGGCAGTTTAATCACCTACAAGCAGTTTATCATTCAACATAATAACACAGGGCCTTAAAAAGTCCGCTCTGACACTCTCATTTGTTCTGTGATAGAGCACTCACTGCATGGGAATTTAATATCCCAAGTGCACTCAAACTTAGCTGTGCACAGAACGTGCCTAATGCACTCAAACTTAGCTGTGCACAGAACGTGCCTATCGTCTGTAAGCTGGAAGTCACAGTGCAGCCCACTTCGCTGACAGACACGACCAGTCTGTTTCCCACAGGAAGGTTCTCAACCCTGGTTAGCACCTAAGACATATTTGTACACCCAGGTCCCACCTCAGAATCCCCGGGACCGGGGCCTGGGAATTTTTCTCAAAGCTACGCAGTGATTCTGTCACAGAGCTGCATCAAGAATCACAAGGATGCAGTGCTAACCTTTCAGCGTCATGGCTACCTCATTGTTCTGAAATTCGGTCCAGGGGCTGGGAGTAATACCGCCTTGCAGAAAATGAAGGCAGCCTCTTTTGTTGAGGATACATAATAGTTTTCCCTGTGGGTGATCAGCCCCCAGGGAAGCTTTCTGATGGGTTGTAAATCTCCCTCTTCATAGAAACAAGCCAATCTCCTGGCTGTTCTGTACCTGACTAGTCTGGGACAAAATCTCTTGTTCCAGGCAAAGTAAGTATTATTATCACCATTTTATAAATAAAGAAATGGAAAACCCGAGAGGTAGAATGACTACAAACCAAAAAGTGGCTGCTTCAAAACAAGGATTAAGATTTTCTAATTCCAAACTCTTTTCTGATTTTAAAATGTATTTTCTATTAGGTTAGTTCACATGTGAATCAAATCTCAGGGTTAGGAAAGCAGGATGTCCTCTTTAAAAAAAAAAAAAAAAATCAGTTTATTTTAGAAAAGAGGTTCTCAAAGTTTGGTTTCTGAATGAGTAGCTTGAGAATCACTTAGGGATTTGTTAGAAATGCAAATGTTCAGCTCTCACCCAGAAAATCAGGACCTCTGGTTGTGGGCCAGCTCTCTAGGCAACTCTGAACATTTAATAACCACTGTTTTAGGCAAAAGCCAAGCTATAAATCCTTTCCCCAAAATCTTGTTGAAATAGAACCTCTTAAAAAAATTTTTTTTCAATACTCAAAGGTAAAGTCAGAAAGAAATAATAGTTTTGGGGAAGTAAACCAGCTTGATTGCCAGAGGTGGAGTATTCTTGGCTGGAAGATAATCATTGGACAATTGTGGGAAATCATCACCAAATGTTTTTCTCTCTTGAGAAGAGAAGACATTTAAGTAAAAGTTAAGAGCAGCAATCAGAAACATATATTTTAGTAAATATATTTCATTTTTGAAATAAAATATATTGAGTAAAGAAAAAATTCTCTGGCAAGGAAGGTTGTTGTTGCTGTTCAGTGGCTCAAGAGTGTCTAACTCTTTGCAATCCCATGGACTGCAGCACACCAGGCTTCCCTGTCCTTCACTATCTCCTGGAGTTTGCTCAAACTCATATCCATTGATTCAGTGATGCCATTCAACCATATTGTACTCTTTCACCCTCTTCTCCTCACAATTGCCCTCAATCTTTCCCAGCATCAGGATGTTTTTCAGTGAGTCACCTCTTCACATCAGGTGGCCAAAATATTGGAGCTTCAGCTTCAACATCAGTCCTTCCAATGAATATTCAGGGTTGATTTCCTTTAGGATTGAGTGGTTTGATATCTCTGTTGTCCAAGGGACTCTTAAGAACCCTCTCCAGCTACTAGAGCTTAATTAGGCCCTCAAGCTAGCAGAACAAATGGAAAAAAAAGACCCTTAGGAGAGAGATGGATACCTTTATCAAATCTGTTTTCTTTTCTACTTGATTATACAGCCCAGCCTCCCTGGTAGTAGACTGTGGCCCCAGGATAGTCTTCTGATTGTAAGTAGGAGATATGTATGCTAAAAAACTGTCATAATGCTCACTTTTCTCCCTTCTTGCACTGACCAACTAGAAGCAGAGGATTCTGGGTCCACTTTAAGGGACAGTGGATCCACAAGCCAGAGGGACCCAGAGTTCATAAATCATCCTATGGAATGCCAACTACTATATACCTACACAAAAACACTATAAAAATAAGACAAATTCCACCAGGCTAAACCAGTGAAGTTTAAGGGTTATTACAGATAATACCCACCATATGTAATCTAAGTCTTTGACAGAGTGATTAACACAAATGCATATTTAGCCAAAGCAGCAATGTTTCACACCAGGTTCTAAAGCCTGCACCTCAAATGGATATAGAGCAGTATATACGGATTTCCCTGTAGATCAGAGTGCTCCCGAAGAAGGCAATGGCACCCCACTCCAGCACTCTTGCTTGGAAAATCCCATGGACGGAGGAGCCTGATGGGCTGCAGTTCATGGGGTCGCTAAGAGTCGGACACGACTGAAGTGACTTAGCAGCAGCAGCAAAGAATGCTCCAGGAGGTATCAGCCAAACACACCTGCACCTTGCTTCCTCTGTTATCCCTCCCAGATACAGGGCCTACCATTCCTCTTCACCAGATGGCCCCTTCTGGAATTTGCCATTATATCCACACAGTGTTCAGAAGACACAGAGGTGGTCTATTTAGTCTGTATTTTAGGTCTAGCACTAATAATTGACCAGAAAGATCATTCATGATGGGTACATTTTCAGAAATCTCCACTCCTCTCCTCAATCCCACATTTTATTATGACTTCCCCATTTTCCCTTAAATGGGCTTCCCTTGTGGCTCAGTTGGTAAAGAATACACCTGCAGTGCAGAAGAGCTGGGTTTGATCCCAGGGTTGGGAAGATCCTCTGGAGAAGGGAAAGGCTACCCAGTCCAGTATTCTGGCCTGGAGAATTCCATGGACTGTATAGTCCATAGGGTCACAAAGAGTCAGACACAACTGAGTGGCTTTCACTTTCATTTTTATTTTCCCTTGATACCCTATATATTGAAGATTTCTTATCTTTTGTTCAGTAATCATTCATTGATTTAAACAGTCTTTGTTTAGTGGGAGATATACACAAAGTATTTTTTAGTCTGTACTCAGCTCCTGACATGGATGAGTCTTCCCTTGGCTCCCATGACAGAAGTGTCCCCAGGGTTACGCCTCTTGTTTGGAACTTCCTCCTCTATCTGTTTTACGTGATCATTCTTCTCTATCCAGTAATTAAATGCTATTAAATGAGGGAACTTCCTCTAGTCTATGTCTTAGCCTTTCTGTTTCCAATTTCTATATTCAGGCTATTATATCTACATCAACAACTTCTATTTTCACCTATTTAGATATGTCTCTCAGGGGCCTTCCTGGAGGTCCAGGGGTTAAGACTGTGGCCCCAAGGTGGGAGGCCTGGATTCAATCCCTGGTAAGAAAACTAGACCCCACATGCCACAGCTAAGACCAGGCACATCCAAATAAATAAATATTACACTGCTGCTGCTGCCGCTAAGTCACTTCAGTCGTGTCCAACTCTGTGCGACCCCATAGACGGAAGCCCACCAGGCTCCCCCATCCCTGGGATTCTCCAGGCAAGAACACTGGAGTGGGTTGCCATTTCCTTCTCCAATGCATGAAAGAGAAAAGTGAAAGTGAAGTCGCTCAGTCGTGTCTGACTCTAGCAACCTCATGGACTACAGCCCACCAGGCTCCCTCGTCCATGGGATTTTCCAGGCAAGAGAACTGGAGTGGAGTGCCATTGCCTTCTCCAAAATATTACACATGACCCTCAAATTTGTGGGTATTTCTCCACTACAGACTCTTTAGTGTTTCAGACTCACATAACCAATTGCTTACTAAATGTATCTACTTGGAGGTCTCAAAGGCATTTTAAAGAACAGAACACACAATTGAAATCATTGTTTCCAGCCTCACACCCCACCTCCATGGCCTTCTTATTGGGACTATTATCAGTGAATGACACAAGCTTCCATTCTGATAAGCAAATAAGAAGCTTAAGAATCATCCTGGACACCTTCCTCTTCCTTGCCCCGACAGCTACCCCAAAGCCACATCTTACTGACTTGACTTACAGAATAGCTCCTGAATCTTTCTGCACTGCATCTCTTGTACAGTATCCCAACCCAAACAGCCCATATCTCTTGCTTGAATCATAGCATTGCTTTTCCTATGTAAACCACTCTTTACAATGCACAGTGATTTGTTTTCAAGTTGCAGATCTGATCACACATTCTCTACTACTATTTTAACTCATCAGAGGCTCTCCATCAATCCTAGGCTAAAGATGCAAATGCTCACCACTGCCCACAAGATCCTGCCTTGGCTTGTATCCCACCTGCCTGTCCAGCCTATCTCAGAACTATCTTCTCACTTTCCCTCTGCAAGCCAACCACACTGGCTTTTTTCTTGAATGAGCATGTTCCTTCCAACCAAAAAACCTGAAACACAGAAGTTCCTTGGTTTTAAACAATCTCCCTACTTGTCTCAACTTCTTTCACCTCTTCTTTTAGATTCTCTCTCCTCATTGCCCTTTTTGGGGATCCTAGGATGACCTCCATTTTATGGTTAATTACTCCGTTACTAAGTCCTCCTAGAATGGCTCTATCTCCACACTAATGATAGCTGTAAATTTGCATTAAACTGTAGAATTCTTTGGTTAATGTCTATTGTCCTTGCTAAACTACAAGTAGCCCCGCCTATCAGGGGCTGTCCACTTCTGTTCCATCATTGTATCCTAAGTCTCTCATTTAACAAATATTTATGTGCCAGGAAATAGTCTAGGTGCTTGAGTGACAATAAGAAAGAAGTTTCCATCTGTTGTGGTAAATACATTGTAGTAATAGGAAACAGAAAATATATTTTTAAAATAAGAAAAATAACAGATAATAATAAATGCTATGTAGAGGATTAAAATAGGGCCATATGACAGAATGTGACCAGATGTTTATTTTAGATTGAAAGAAGATCTTTTTTTGGGGGGGAGGGGGGTGTCCCATTGATTATTTTTTGTTGGAGTTTGTGTTTCTGCTGTACAGCAAATGAATCAGCTATAAATATACATATATCCCCTCCCTCTTGAACTTCGCTCCCACCACCCACCGCCATGTCAGCCCTCTAGGTCATCACAGAGCACCGGGCTGAGCTCCCTATGCTATGCAGCAGCTTCCCACGCGGTATCTATCTTGCACATAGCAGTGCATATAGGTCAGAGCTACTATCTCAGCTCATCCCATCCTCGCCTTCTCCTACTGTGTCCCCATGTCCAGAAAGAAGATGCTTTTGGGGTGATGATGTTGAAAACCTTAAGATTTTGCGTGACAAGATGAAACTAGTCAGGTGAAGATTGCTGAGAAACTTACAGGGAGAGGGAATAACTACAGCAAAGGCTTGCAAGATGGGAGCTAACACCCGACACAGGTCAGATGCTCATTATGAATGTTCGCTAAATATCCGTTGATTGCTGTCAGATAAGCAGGGCCCAGTGAGGGGCCACTCACCCAGGCTTCTCTCCTTTAGGCTGAGAAAGATGGAGAGGACAAAGGAGAAAGGTGCAGCTGACATGAATGGTGTCTGTTGCGGTTGCTGGTGATTGATAGATCCTCAGCACTGCTTTCCAGGGAAGTTATGTGTGACACATTGATTTTTGTAATTTCTGTTGTGAGACAGGGATGACTGGTCATATTGACAAGAGTGATTCAGTTACTTGCACAAAATAAGATTCTAGATAGGCTGAAGGAAAAGCTCCATCTGCTGTAATGACTACTGTTCTGCTCAAATTATAGCTGACTCTAAGACCTGGCTTTGAACTTGGCACAGTATGGTTAAAACTATTTTCAGGATTTAGAGATTCTCCTTTCAAAGTTAAGCTAAGTGTGCAAACAATTCATAATATCTAGAGGATGCTTTGAACATAAAATACATTTTTTAAGTCTAGGATCATCTCAGGTCTTCTTCCCCACCCTTGGGTACTCTCTCAAACTGCCTATCCTTGGTTATTTTTCTCCTCCTCTAACTCTGGAATAACAATAAAACTTTACACATTGAATGATGAATAAAACATGTTCTTCCCCAGGCAGAAAAGGGAATCAAAGCAAAGTACATTACTTAAACCATCAGCCTTTTCCAAAAGCAAATGTTTCTTCCCAGGATGGACTGAAATATTTAAGGTTTCCAGAAAACATGATCTGGAAAGTCCTTTAAAAGTTGTTCTTCAACTACATAAACAAATTGCTCTATTAAATAACAGCTTTAAACTATCAGGTTTCATTTTTTTTTTCTGAGTATCTGTGTGTGTGTGTGTGTTATAAGAAAGGGACTTTGGAAAATCTCTAAATAAAACTGCTTAAATGAAAGAAATAGTGTGCTTTTCTTTTTGAAAGATAACTTTTGATGTCAGAACTTGAAAATGCTTCAGTTACTCCAGAACATTATCATGAATAAACTAATAATCAACCTTATGTCAACCAAATCAATGTATTTAATGACAGTCCCTTTGGGAAAGTTACTTATGCTTCCTGCTCCTCAGCATTCTATTCTGTAAGATGGTGATAACATTACCTCCCTCACATTTAGACAATGCCAATGAAACCTATTCCATTGCTTACAAGTGGAAGGTGTGAAGGTAAAGATAACAGTTTCTATTAGCATGGTGCTGCTGCTGCTGCTGCTAAGCCGCTTCAGTCATGTCCATCTCTGTGCGACCCCATAGATGGCAGCCCACCAGGCTCCCCAGCCATGATGTCTTCCTATAAGGAGAATAAGACTTTACAACTTGAAGGTAGGCAGTAGGAAACACTTATGGATGAAACACACAATCTGCAGGGTACTGACATCACCAATCAGTTGGTTTTCTGAGAATATGACCTAAGAGGTTTTTTTCCATTCTAGTTGATCATCAGAATCACCCAAAGAGTGTTTTCAGAAGTACAAATTCCCAAGGGAATCTTATAGTTAGCCAGTTTGGGGAAAAGTGAGTTGGAGAATATATTATAATGACTAATACTCTAGAGTGTTTTCACACATTATCCCTGATAAAGCTCATGACAACTCTTACTGTATTGAAAAGAAAACAGAACTTGGAGTCATAGGACTGGATTTTAATTCCCACCTTGTCACTTTTTAGGGCACAAAGTGATCCTCACTTTCTTCACCTATAAAATGGGAATTAAATGCAGTTATATCTGCCCTACATGCCTACTAGGTCTTTTTTTAAACATCAAAGCAAAGCAATAAACAAGAAATGATATCATTGTTGAGATGGCCTATATGTCCTGGGTGTCTTTATTAAACTGTAAAGCTAAATAAAAATGAAGTTTGGGCATCTGAAGGAAGATATGTGTCTATATATGTATATACAAAGATGTGTGTGTTTATGACAATATTAGAGATAATTTTAGGCAATATTAGCTGGACCAAAAACACTTTAGATGGAATTAATGGCATTCATTCCTTTTTTTTTTTTCTTCAAGATTTCCAATTGATTGAAAGAATTCAGATTGAGTATTAAAAGAAATATCTGTTTTAAATCTGAACTCTGAAGGAAATTCATCTTCTAGAATGAAAGACAATATCTCTATAGTAAATTAAAGTATTGGGGCAAGCTCCTGTCATTCTTTAACTTTATATGTTGTCTTGTGAACTATTCTAAGAGTGCTTGTAATAAGAAACCATAATGGGATCCTCACCCCTCCTCTATAAAATGACTTTAATTTTGGTTGGTTTTACTTTAATAGTTTTCATTCTTCTAAATCACCACCTAAATTAGATTTTAAAGTAAATGAGAGCACTTAGAAAAGAACAAAATTAAAAAGCCATGTGGTTTTTAATGCATATGCCACAGAAATGAATTTTTTTTCCTACAGATACGGAATCAGCTTTTACTTATGAGCCTAGATTATGGGTTATAAGACAGTTGCAATGGTTATGTGAAATGAGCATATAACTATAATGCCAATTTTAAGAAGAAAGTGTGTTACACTTT
Organism: Oreotragus oreotragus; assembly: GCA_006410675.1. Lineage (NCBI taxonomy): Eukaryota > Metazoa > Chordata > Mammalia > Artiodactyla > Bovidae > Oreotragus > Oreotragus oreotragus. Next base: position 326,419 of record SJYX01013823.1, on the reverse strand, counting down.
ATCTGGAGAATAAACAGTGACCACTTACAGTCCAAGAGTAAAATATCCTATTATTTTCTTAACTCTGGACATTAAAAATTAGAGAACAGGTGGAAAGAGCAAGGACATAAAAAGGACACACTCTCTGAGACCAAAAGTAATTCACATAAAATGAATAAGAGTCATTGGCACCCAGAAAACATCCCAGAAGCAATTAGGAGACAGTCCATTGAAAAGGTAGTCACTGTAAAATTGGATGTTGACATTGTCAGGATGTTTGGAAGGTATTTCAGTGAGGCAGAAAACGGAAATAGTTGAGTTTGAGGCCAATGCAGGGGCTACCGAGGAGAGNTTCTGCCTGCCTTTATCCTAGTGAGAAAAGCCAAAATAAAACTTCAAAATCAGATTTTAAAACACAAGATTATTTATAGATGCCCAATGTCTTATGGCAAGGTTATACAAGATTTGATCTAGTTCTGCATGACTAGGAAAACTAAGCATGAGGCATCTTCTTCACCCTACTTCTGCCATATCTGGAGTGCTTTGCTGCAACTCAGCACGTGTGCTTTCTCTTCGGTGGAGAAACAGAAAGATAGATGGCACCACGTGAAAAGCAAAAGTGAGGGCCTAAGTCTGTGGAGGCAGTTTAATCACCTACAAGCAGTTTATCATTCAACATAATAACACAGGGCCTTAAAAAGTCCGCTCTGACACTCTCATTTGTTCTGTGATAGAGCACTCACTGCATGGGAATTTAATATCCCAAGTGCACTCAAACTTAGCTGTGCACAGAACGTGCCTAATGCACTCAAACTTAGCTGTGCACAGAACGTGCCTATCGTCTGTAAGCTGGAAGTCACAGTGCAGCCCACTTCGCTGACAGACACGACCAGTCTGTTTCCCACAGGAAGGTTCTCAACCCTGGTTAGCACCTAAGACATATTTGTACACCCAGGTCCCACCTCAGAATCCCCGGGACCGGGGCCTGGGAATTTTTCTCAAAGCTACGCAGTGATTCTGTCACAGAGCTGCATCAAGAATCACAAGGATGCAGTGCTAACCTTTCAGCGTCATGGCTACCTCATTGTTCTGAAATTCGGTCCAGGGGCTGGGAGTAATACCGCCTTGCAGAAAATGAAGGCAGCCTCTTTTGTGGAGGATACATAATAGTTTTCCCTGTGGGTGATCAGCCCCCAGGGAAGCTTTCTGATGGGTTGTAAATCTCCCTCTTCATAGAAACAAGCCAATCTCCTGGCTGTTCTGTACCTGACTAGTCTGGGACAAAATCTCTTGTTCCAGGCAAAGTAAGTATTATTATCACCATTTTATAAATAAAGAAATGGAAAACCCGAGAGGTAGAATGACTACAAACCAAAAAGTGGCTGCTTCAAAACAAGGATTAAGATTTTCTAATTCCAAACTCTTTTCTGATTTTAAAATGTATTTTCTATTAGGTTAGTTCACATGTGAATCAAATCTCAGGGTTAGGAAAGCAGGATGTCCTCTTTAAAAAAAAAAAAAAAAATCAGTTTATTTTAGAAAAGAGGTTCTCAAAGTTTGGTTTCTGAATGAGTAGCTTGAGAATCACTTAGGGATTTGTTAGAAATGCAAATGTTCAGCTCTCACCCAGAAAATCAGGACCTCTGGTTGTGGGCCAGCTCTCTAGGCAACTCTGAACATTTAATAACCACTGTTTTAGGCAAAAGCCAAGCTATAAATCCTTTCCCCAAAATCTTGTTGAAATAGAACCTCTTAAAAAAATTTTTTTTCAATACTCAAAGGTAAAGTCAGAAAGAAATAATAGTTTTGGGGAAGTAAACCAGCTTGATTGCCAGAGGTGGAGTATTCTTGGCTGGAAGATAATCATTGGACAATTGTGGGAAATCATCACCAAATGTTTTTCTCTCTTGAGAAGAGAAGACATTTAAGTAAAAGTTAAGAGCAGCAATCAGAAACATATATTTTAGTAAATATATTTCATTTTTGAAATAAAATATATTGAGTAAAGAAAAAATTCTCTGGCAAGGAAGGTTGTTGTTGCTGTTCAGTGGCTCAAGAGTGTCTAACTCTTTGCAATCCCATGGACTGCAGCACACCAGGCTTCCCTGTCCTTCACTATCTCCTGGAGTTTGCTCAAACTCATATCCATTGATTCAGTGATGCCATTCAACCATATTGTACTCTTTCACCCTCTTCTCCTCACAATTGCCCTCAATCTTTCCCAGCATCAGGATGTTTTTCAGTGAGTCACCTCTTCACATCAGGTGGCCAAAATATTGGAGCTTCAGCTTCAACATCAGTCCTTCCAATGAATATTCAGGGTTGATTTCCTTTAGGATTGAGTGGTTTGATATCTCTGTTGTCCAAGGGACTCTTAAGAACCCTCTCCAGCTACTAGAGCTTAATTAGGCCCTCAAGCTAGCAGAACAAATGGAAAAAAAAGACCCTTAGGAGAGAGATGGATACCTTTATCAAATCTGTTTTCTTTTCTACTTGATTATACAGCCCAGCCTCCCTGGTAGTAGACTGTGGCCCCAGGATAGTCTTCTGATTGTAAGTAGGAGATATGTATGCTAAAAAACTGTCATAATGCTCACTTTTCTCCCTTCTTGCACTGACCAACTAGAAGCAGAGGATTCTGGGTCCACTTTAAGGGACAGTGGATCCACAAGCCAGAAGGACCCAGAGTTCATAAATCATCCTATGGAATGCCAACTACTATATACCTACACAAAAACACTATAAAAATAAGACAAATTCCACCAGGCTAAACCAGTGAAGTTTAAGGGTTATTACAGATAATACCCACCATATGTAATCTAAGTCTTTGACAGAGTGATTAACACAAATGCATATTTAGCCAAAGCAGCAATGTTTCACACCAGGTTCTAAAGCCTGCACCTCAAATGGATATAGAGCAGTATATACGGATTTCCCTGTAGATCAGAGTGCTCCCGAAGAAGGCAATGGCACCCCACTCCAGCACTCTTGCTTGGAAAATCCCATGGACGGAGGAGCCTGATGGGCTGCAGTTCATGGGGTCGCTAAGAGTCGGACACGACTGAAGTGACTTAGCAGCAGCAGCAAAGAATGCTCCAGGAGGTATCAGCCAAACACACCTGCACCTTGCTTCCTCTGTTATCCCTCCCAGATAACAGGGCCTACCATTCCTCTTCACCAGATGGCCCCTTCTGGAATTTGCCATTATATCCACACAGTGTTCAGAAGACACAGAGGTGGTCTATTTAGTCTGTATTTTAGGTCTAGCACTAATAATTGACCAGAAAGATCATTCATGATGGGTACATTTTCAGAAATCTCCACTCCTCTCCTCAATCCCACATTTTGTTATGACTTCCCCATTTTCCCTTAAATGGGCTTCCCTTGTGGCTCAGTTGGTAAAGAATCCACCTGCAGTGCAGAAGAGCTGGGTTTGATCCCAGGGTTGGGAAGATCCTCTGGAGAAGGGAAAGGCTACCCAGTCCAGTATTCTGGCCTGGAGAATTCCATGGACTGTATAGTCCATAGGGTCACAAAGAGTCAGACACAACTGAGTGGCTTTCACTTTCATTTTTATTTTCCCTTGATACCCTATATATTGAAGATTTCTTATCTTTTGTTCAGTAATCATTCATTGATTTAAACAGTCTTTGTTTAGTGGGAGATATACACAAAGTATTTTTTAGTCTGTACTCAGCTCCTGACATGGATGAGTCTTCCCTTGGCTCCCATGACAGAAGTGTCTCCAGGGTTACGCCTCTTGTTTGGAACTTCCTCCTCTATCTGTTTTACGTGATCATTCTTCTCTATCCAGTAATTAAATGCTATTAAATGAGGGAACTTCCTCTAGTCTATGTCTTAGCCTTTCTGTTTCCAATTTCTATATTCAGGCTATTATATCTACATCAACAACTTCTATTTTCACCTATTTAGATATGTCTCTCAGGGGCCTTCCTGGAGGTCCAGGGGTTAAGACTGTGGCCCCAAGGTGGGAGGCCTGGATTCAATCCCTGGTAAGAAAACTAGACCCCACATGCCACAGCTAAGACCAGGCACATCCAAATAAATAAATATTACACTGCTGCTGCTGCCGCTAAGTCACTTCAGTCGTGTCCAACTCTGTGCGACCCCATAGACGGAAGCCCACCAGGCTCCCCCATCCCTGGGATTCTCCAGGCAAGAACACTGGAGTGGGTTGCCATTTCCTTCTCCAATGCATGAAAGAGAAAAGTGAAAGTGAAGTCGCTCAGTCGTGTCTGACTCTAGCAACCTCATGGACTACAGCCCACCAGGCTCCCTCGTCCATGGGATTTTCCAGGCAAGAGAACTGGAGTGGAGTGCCATTGCCTTCTCCAAAATATTACACATGACCCTCAAATTTGTGGGTATTTCTCCACTACAGACTCTTTAGTGTTTCAGACTCACATAACCAATTGCTTACTAAATGTATCTACTTGGAGGTCTCAAAGGCATTTTAAAGAACAGAACACACAATTGAAATCATTGTTTCCAGCCTCACACCCCACCTCCATGGCCTTCTTATTGGGACTATTATCAGTGAATGACACAAGCTTCCATTCTGATAAGCAAATAAGAAGCTTAAGAATCATCCTGGACACCTTCCTCTTCCTTGCCCCGACAGCTACCCCAAAGCCACATCTTACTGACTTGACTTACAGAATAGCTCCTGAATCTTTCTGCACTGCATCTCTTGTACAGTATCCCAACCCAAACAGCCCATATCTCTTGCTTGAATCATAGCATTGCTTTTCCTATGTAAACCACTCTTTACAATGCACAGTGATTTGTTTTCAAGTTGCAGATCTGATCACACATTCTCTACTACTATTTTAACTCATCAGAGGCTCTCCATCAATCCTAGGCTAAAGATGCAAATGCTCACCACTGCCCACAAGATCCTGCCTTGGCTTGTATCCCACCTGCCTGTCCAGCCTATCTCAGAACTATCTTCTCACTTTCCCTCTGCAAGCCAACCACACTGGCTTTTTTCTTGAATGAGCATGTTCCTTCCAACCAAAAAACCTGAAACACAGAAGTTCCTTGGTTTTAAACAATCTCCCTACTTGTCTCAACTTCTTTCACCTCTTCTTTTAGATTCTCTCTCCTCATTGCCCTTTTTGGGGATCCTAGGATGACCTCCATTTTATGGTTAATTACTCCGTTACTAAGTCCTCCTAGAATGGCTCTATCTCCACACTAATGATAGCTGTAAATTTGCATTAAACTGTAGAATTCTTTGGTTAATGTCTATTGTCCTTGCTAAACTACAAGTAGCCCCGCCTATCAGGGGCTGTCCACTTCTGTTCCATCATTGTATCCTAAGTCTCTCATTTAACAAATATTTATGTGCCAGGAAATAGTCTAGGTGCTTGAGTGACAATAAGAAAGAAGTTTCCATCTGTTGTGGTAAATACATTGTAGTAATAGGAAACAGAAAATATATTTTTAAAATAAGAAAAATAACAGATAATAATAAATGCTATGTAGAGGATTAAAATAGGGCCATATGACAGAATGTGACCAGATGTTTATTTTAGATTGAAAGAAGATCTTTTTTTGGGGGGGAGGGGGGTGTCCCATTGATTATTTTTTGTTGGAGTTTGTGTTTCTGCTGTACAGCAAATGAATCAGCTATAAATATACATATATCCCCTCCCTCTTGAACTTCGCTCCCACCACCCACCGCCATGTCAGCCCTCTAGGTCATCACAGAGCACCGGGCTGAGCTCCCTATGCTATGCAGCAGCTTCCCACGCGGTATCTATCTTGCACATAGCAGTGCATATAGGTCAGAGCTACTATCTCAGCTCATCCCATCCTCGCCTTCTCCTACTGTGTCCCCATGTCCAGAAAGAAGATGCTTTTGGGGTGATGATGTTGAAAACCTTAAGATTTTGTTTGACAAGATGAAACTAGTCAGGTGAAGATTGCTGAGAAACTTACAGGGAGAGGGAATAACTACAGCAAAGGCTTGCAAGATGGGAGCTAACACCCGACACAGGTCAGATGTTCATTATGAATGTTCGCTAAATATCCGTTGATTGCTGTCAGATAAGCAGGGCCCAGTGAGGGGCCACTCACCCAGGCTTCTCTCCTTTAGGCTGAGAAAGATGGAGAGGACAAAGGAGAAAGGTGCAGCTGACATGAATGGTGTCTGTTGCGGTTGCTGGTGATTGATAGATCCTCAGCACTGCTTTCCAGGGAAGTTATGTGTGACACATTGATTTTTGTAATTTCTGTTGTGAGACAGGGATGACTGGTCATATTGACAAGAGTGATTCAGTTACTTGCACAAAATAAGATTCTAGATAGGCTGAAGGAAAAGCTCCATCTGCTGTAATGACTACTGTTCTGCTCAAATTATAGCTGACTCTAAGACCTGGCTTTGAACTTGGCACAGTATGGTTAAAACTATTTTCAGGATTTAGAGATTCTCCTTTCAAAGTTAAGCTAAGTGTGCAAACAATTCATAATATCTAGAGGATGCTTTGAACATAAAATACATTTTTTAAGTCTAGGATCATCTCAGGTCTTCTTCCCCACCCTTGGGTACTCTCTCAAACTGCCTATCCTTGGTTATTTTTCTCCTCCTCTAACTCTGGAATAACAATAAAACTTTACACATTGAATGATGAATAAAACATGTTCTTCCCCAGGCAGAAAAGGGAATCAAAGCAAAGTACATTACTTAAACCATCAGCCTTTTCCAAAAGCAAATGTTTCTTCCCAGGATGGACTGAAATATTTAAGGTTTCCAGAAAACATGATCTGGAAAGTCCTTTAAAAGTTGTTCTTCAACTACATAAACAAATTGCTCTATTAAATAACAGCTTTAAACTATCAGGTTTCATTTTTTTTTTTCTGAGTATCTGTGTGTGTGTGTGTGTTATAAGAAAGGGACTTTGGAAAATCTCTAAATAAAACTGCTTAAATGAAAGAAATAGTGTGCTTTTCTTTTTGAAAGATAACTTTTGATGTCAGAACTTGAAAATGCTTCAGTTACTCCAGAACATTATCATGAATAAACTAATAATCAACCTTATGTCAACCAAATCAATGTATTTAATGACAGTCCCTTTGGGAAAGTTACTTATGCTTCCTGCTCCTCAGCATTCTATTCTGTAAGATGGTGATAACATTACCTCCCTCACATTTAGACAATGCCAATGAAACCTATTCCATTGCTTACAAGTGGAAGGTGTGAAGGTAAAGATAACAGTTTCTATTAGCATGGTGCTGCTGCTGCTGCTGCTAAGCCGCTTCAGTCATGTCCATCTCTGTGCGACCCTATAGATGGCAGCCCACCAGGCTCCCCAGCCATGATGTCTTCCTATAAGGAGAATAAGACTTTACAACTTGAAGGTAGGCAGTAGGAAACACTTATGGATGAAACACACAATCTGCAGGGTACTGACATCACCAATCAGTTGGTTTTCTGAGAATATGACCTAAGAGGTTTTTTTCCATTCTAGTTGATCATCAGAATCACCCAAAGAGTGTTTTCAGAAGTACAAATTCCCAAGGGAATCTTATAGTTAGCCAGTTTGGGGAAAAGTGAGTTGGAGAATATATTATAATGACTAATACTCTAGAGTGTTTTCACACATTATCCCTGATAAAGCTCATGACAACTCTTACTGTATTGAAAAGAAAACAGAACTTGGAGTCATAGGACTGGATTTTAATTCCCACCTTGTCACTTTTTAGGGCACAAAGTGATCCTCACTTTCTTCACCTATAAAATGGGAATTAAATGCAGTTATATCTGCCCTACATGCCTACTAGGTCTTTTTTTAAACATCAAAGCAAAGCAATAAACAAGAAATGATATCATTGTTGAGATGGCCTATATGTCCTGGGTGTCTTTATTAAACTGTAAAGCTAAATAAAAATGAAGTTTGGGCATCTGAAGGAAGATATGTGTCTATATATGTATATACAAAGATGTGTGTGTTTATGACAATATTAGAGATAATTTTAGGCAATATTAGCTGGACCAAAAACACTTTAGATGGAATTAATGGCATTCATTCCTTTTTTTTTTTTCTTCAAGATTTCCAATTGATTGAAAGAATTCAGATTGAGTATTAAAAGAAATATCTGTTTTAAATCTGAACTCTGAAGGAAATTCATCTTCTAGAATGAAAGACAATATCTCTATAGTAAATTAAAGTATTGGGGCAAGCTCCTGTCATTCTTTAACTTTATATGTTGTCTTGTGAACTATTCTAAGAGTGCTTGTAATAAGAAACCATAATGGGATCCTCACCCCTCCTCTATAAAATGACTTTAATTTTGGTTGGTTTTACTTTAATAGTTTTCATTCTTCTAAATCACCACCTAAATTAGATTTTAAAGTAAATGAGAGCACTTAGAAAAGAACAAAATTAAAAAGCCATGTGGTTTTTAATGCATATGCCACAGAAATGAATTTTTTTTCCTACAGATACGGAATCAGCTTTTACTTATGAGCCTAGTTTATGGGTTATAAGACAGTTGCAATGGTTATGTGAAATGAGCATATAACTATAATGCCAATTTTAAGAAGAAAGTGTGTTACACTTTATCTGGAGAATAAACAGTGACCACTTACAGTCCAAGAGTAAAATATCCTATTATTTTCTTAACTCTGGACATTAAAAATTAGAGAACAGGTGGAAAGAGCAAGGACATAAAAAGGACACACTCTCTGAGACCAAAAGTAATTCACATAAAATGAATAAGAGCCATTGGCACCCAGAAAACATCCCAGAAGCAATTAGGAGACAGTCCATTGAAAAGGTAGTCACTGTAAAATTGGATGTTGACATTGTCAGGATGTTTGGGAGGTATTTCAGTGAGGCAGAAAACGGAAATAGTTGAGTTTGAGGCCAATGCAGGGGCTACCGAGGAGAGCTGAAAGATATATTTAGCTGTGTGCTTCACTCACATCCAAGGAAAGATTTTTTTTTAATCCAAATTATGAGAAAGACAAAAAAAGGGATTTTTGTCAAGCTGATATACATTAATCAAAATTATTCCTACAGATCCATTCCCTTTGCTGTAAACCTGAATTTCTCAAGCTCTATTTTCTTATGCCATTTGGTTTCCTAAGTGAACCCAGCCACAGAGAAACCTCAACTATAATAGGCAAAAAAAATAACTCATGTTGTAAATCAATATGAACTTTCTGAATCCATACAGGTCTCTTGACAGTATGGTTAACATCAATAAAACTCACAGAGATGGATGAAACAAAGGATGCAGAAGAGTAATATAGAGCTAACTACCCTGGTGGCTCAGAGGTTAAAGCATCTGCCTGGAATGCGGGAGACCCGGGTTCAATCCCTGGGTTGGGAAGATCCCCTGGAGAAGGAAATGGCAACCCACTCCAGTACTCTTGCCTGGAGAATCCCATGGAGGGAGGAGGCTGGTAGGCTACAGTCCATGGGGTCGCAAAGAGTCGGACACGACTGAGCGACTTTACTACTACTATGAAAAAATATGATAATCAAGAAGCACCAGCTATCTGCCTAAAACATGCAGTCACATGCACAAATACATGCAAAGAACACCTTCAAATCTGAGAAGTCTCTGGAAATGGATCTCAAAATTAGGATTGCTAGATTTAACAAATAATAATACAGGATTCCCAGCTAAATCTGTATTTCAAATAAACAACAAAAATTATTTGTGTAAATATGTAATATTCATATATATAAATAAGCCTCATGCAATATTTGGGACATACTTATATTAAATTATTATTTGTTGCCTATCTGAAATTCAAATTTAACTGGGCCTCTTGTATTTTATCTGGCAACCCTACACTGAAGTCTGTGTACTCAAGTTTTGAAAATACACCAAAAATTATAATGCTTTCACTTTAGACAGTCAACTGGCCCCAACAGTCATAACCCTATCACAGACTTCATCACTGATATCATATAATGGTCCTCTGATAGGAAATGAACATCCAGATGATCCTGAATATGAATATCTAATTTTTAAGATTATTATTAAATGCAAACACAAAATTTTTAAATTCTCATTCTGAGAATCAGAGACCATGTCCTCACATTCCCCCAAGGTAATCCTTGTACCATGGTGTATCATCAGGCTTCTGCAAAGAAACAGAGCCCTTGGGAGAGAGTGCTTGTGGAGATCAGCAAGTTCAAAATCTGCAGGGTAAGCCAGCTGGCTGGAGACCCAAGGAAGAATTTCAGTTCAAGTTCAAAGGCTGTCAGCTAGCAGAATTCTCTCTTCTAGGGAGGCCAATCTTTTTCTAACAAAGCTTTCAACTGACTGAATGAGACCTACCCATATTATGGAAAGCAACCAGCTTTATTCAAAGTCTAGTGATTTAAATGTTCTCCTCATCTAAAAAGACATCATCACAGAAACATCTAGAAAAAAAAGTCTTACCAAATATCTCAGGACAGTGACCTAGCGAAGTTAACACATAAAATTAGCCATCACACTCAATTTGCTCTACATCACACATACCATATATATTTCCCACCAGAAGCACAGTGATCCTCATCACCTGGCTTCTCTCCTGATGCCCTAATCTATACACTGATTCTCAGTCTTTAGTGTGTCTAAGTGTCAGCTGAGAAGTTTGTCAATAATGAGATACCTGAGCTTCCCTCAGGGTCCAGTTGCAGAGAGCCCACTTTGCAGTGCAGAGGCCACCAGTTCGATCCCTGGCCCAGGAGGATCCCACATGACTCGAAGCAACTAAGCCTATGCGTCACAACTACTGAGCCTGCACTCTGGAGCCCACGCTCTGCAATGAGAGAAGCCACTGCAGTGAGAAGCCCACGCACCACAACAAAGACTAGCCCCCACTCACCACAACTAGGGACAGCCCCTGCAGCCGTGAAGACCCAGCGACCCAGCATAGCCATAAGTAAGTAAATAAGCGTGTGCTCGGTTCTTCAGTCATGTCCAACTCTGCAACCCCATAGACTGCAGCCCACCAGGCTCCTCTGTCCATGGGGCTTTACAAGCAAGAATACTAGAATGAGGTGCCATTTCCTACTCCAGGGGATCTTCCCTACCCAGGGATCGAATCCAGTTCTCCTGCCTGCATCTCTTGCATTGCAGCCACATTCTTCACCACTGAGCCACTGGGAAGGTCCGAATAAATAAATAACATTTAAAACACACACATACACACACACACTTGATATCTTTTTTAAAATGAGATACCTGAGCCACCACCTCCAAGATTCCCATATATTAAGTCTGGGGTGAGATCCAGAAGTCAGAATTTTTAATAAGCACCTCTTTGAAAATATCACTATATTGAGTACAACTCAATACAATGTAAGAGTTTCATTAGAGCAAGGTATGTGGCAGAGTCTTATATATGACAGTTGAGTCAATGAAGTTCCATGTTCTTCACATTTATATCTGCAGAATCTGTAGTTCTTTATTCAACTGAGCATTCCACATGCAAAAAAAAATCAGCAAGAACACCAGTGAGAATCCCCACTACTCCATTCTCTCTACTAGCTCAATCTCTTTCTAGCCTAGCTTAAAGCGTGTCTGGACTATAAGTGTCCAGTAGGTTTGTCCCAGGAGAGAGGGACTCAAATTATTCCTGATTTGAAGTCCTACACAAAGATCCTGAGTGGTAGGAGTCATTGGCCAAAACCACAAATTCAGGTAAGACCTGTAATTTTTTTACAAGCAACATCAAGTTTTTGAATTCAGGCTCTTTTCTTTATAGTTCCTCTATCCTTTAACAAGACTTCATCTGCCTCATTTTTATGATGTTAATGCATCTTAGAACCAAGAAGATAATGAGTTTTCACATGAGAATTCTGACGGTGACAGTAGTGACATGTATTAGAGACTGTAAAGGGTCTGGGATTTTAACCAACTTGCAGACGAACAGGTTTCGTGGACTTTGGTGAAGATGTGAGTAACCTAGTTCAGAAACCGAGGACCTCATGGGGCAGCAGGAAGCATGAGTATTAGCATAGGTACGTCAGTTCCACTCGCCCCCAAGTCCCACACAAGTGATATGGATGGGCCCGGATGAATGTGCACATATGCAGAGAGCTGTCTCTTTCCTAATTGCACTGGGTCTTCATCGCTACCCACAGGCTTTCTCTAGTTGCAGAGATCGAGCGCTCCTTTCTGGTGGAGGTGCGCAGGCTTCTCACTCTGGTGGCTCCTCCTGTTGCGAAGCACAGGTCCTAGGTGCATGGGCTTGCAGCATGTAGGCTCAGGATTTGTGGCACACGGGCTTAGCTGCTCTGTGGTATGTGGAATTGTCTCAGACCAGAGACATGTTCCCTGCATTGGTAGGCAGATTCTTATTCACTATATCACCAGGGAAGTCTGACCATTGTATTTCAAAAGAAGAACCCTAAACTTAGGGCTCCAAAGCCTTTTCTAATGGGCAGGAAGTATATTTGTCCTTTGCTCCAGAGAGAGACACTATCTCTGTGTTCCAATGCAGGATACGTGAGAGGCACAGATTCAATCCCTGGGTCAGGAAGATCCCCTGGAGGAAGGCATAGCAGCCCACTTCAGTATTCTTGCCTGGAAAATCCCATGGATAGAAGGGCCTGGTGGGCTACAGTCCATGGAACCGCAAAGAACTGGACATGACTGAGCATGCATGTACGCACGCACGTGCCACCCTAATTACATCCATAAATGCCCCATCTCCAAATGCAGTCACATTGGAGGTTGGGGATTCAGCATATAACTTTGTGGGAGAGGACACATTCAGTCCATAATACTAACCTATCTCTTTCGACCAAGAGTCAACTCAGTAGGATTCATATAAACATACTAATATAAAAGAATTGGCTGTGTTCTTCAACATGAGACCAATTCTAACACTGTCGTTCCTGCTTCTGGCAATGTGAGAACCCAGAGAAATAAAGTGGCCTAGAGTTCATGTAGCTTGTCATCCCCAGTCACTTAGTGGTGACTCCCTGGAGCACTATGCTGTGACCTTAACTAAGGGTCATGATCTGTTGTAACACCTGCCAGGACTATGGCCACATATTTGCATATACCTACCATGGACATAAAGGACTCTTAACAAAGACATGAATACTTATGCCATTACCCTAGTCTGTTCACCCAACATAATTCTTTTATTATTGTTTTCTTCAGCAAAAATAATGGGGATAAGCTAGGTAAGTTACTTCTTCCCTTGCAAAAATATGCAACCACTAAATATATGATAGGCACTAAATATATAATAGGTATTTATTATGTGATGTAGAAAGATGTTTGTGATGGATTCATTATGTGAAAAAGCAAATTTATTACTATATAAAATATGATCACATTTTTAAATATAAAATATTGAGAAAGTATTTAGAAGCAAATCAGAGTTACCGTCCGTCCTCATCTCTTTATTTTTCCTGTCTTCTATTCCTTCCTGGGAGGAGTTTTGACTTTTGTTATGCCATTATTGTTGTTGTTAAAGTCATTTTTTTTATTCCATTTTATTTTGTTTGTGTCTTATAAGATAGGAAAAAAAGAGACAGAGACTCTGTTAACTTAGTAAGGTACTGGATTTATGCTATACAAAGCATCAACATAACCAAGGTGGGGTTTTTTTGCCCTGTAAATGTTAACTCTGTATAAAGTTCCTTCTAAGAAAGATCAGGATGAAAGGTGCTAGTACCACCTCTCCAGGAGGGGAAGTCAATCAAACCAATAAACTAGGAGAGAGAGAAAGAAGACAAAAAATTCTAAGATACAAGAAGAAAGCCAAAGACACGGGAGCAGCCTACGTGTCGATCAAGAGATGAATGGATAAAAATGTGCCTGTGCATGAATGGATAGAGATGTACACATGGGATACTACTCAGCCATAAAAAAGAATGAACTTTTACCACTTGCAGCAACATAGCTGAAACTGGAGGGCATCTTGCTAAGTGAACTAAGTCAGACAGAGAAAGACAGTTACTATATGGTATCACTTACGTGTGGAATCCGAAAAATACAACATACTAGTGAACATAACAAAAAAGAGGCAAACTCACAGACACAGAGAACAAACTAGTGGTTAACAGCGGGGAGAAGTAAAAGATGTGGGAAAATATAGGGGTAAGGGATGAATCCCTGGAGTAGGAAATGGCAACCCACTCCAATATTCTTGCCTGGAAAATGCCATGGACAGAAGGGCCTGGCAGGCTACAGTCCATGAGGTCACAAGAGTTGGACATGACTGAGTAACTTTCACATTCAGGGGATGAACAGACACAACTATCAAATATAAAATAAACTACAATGATCTATTGTACACCACAAGGAATAAAGCCAATATTTTATATCAACTATAAATAGAGTACAACCTTTAAAATTGTAAATGACTATACTGTAGACCTATAACATATAATATTGTACAGAACCTATACTTTAATAAAATTTAAAAAATGGAATTTTAAAGAACAGAAAAAAAGGAGGCAAGAAGGCCAGAGAAAGTCCAAATCTGGATGGACTGACACATAATCCCAAAAAGAAGCAGAGGATCTTCCTGTTGCCCCTCCAAACTCTGGATGTGTCCTGAACATCTAGCAGTGACGGTTTCTTAACCCACATCAAACTTAATAAACTTCAAGACACACTGACATAACTAAAGGGGGTGTAGGTGTGTTTTAAAATGTCTGAAAAAAATGTCAGAGGGAATATATACCACACTGTTAACAGTGGTTATCCAACAGTGGTGAGATTATGCATAGTTTTTATTATTTTCATTTGTCTCTATTTTCTAACCTTTCTGTACAACAAGCATAGAGAGTTTTGAGTAAAGATTTTTTTAATTACAGCTATGATTTTAAGAGAAAGAGAGAAAGCCTATAAGGGAGATTCAGACAAAGAAGAGACTCTGATATACTCTGCATGTTCCTTCCTGCACAGCAAGCAATAAAACATGTTATATACTTCTAGAAACTACTAAAGCTGGGAGGGGCTGGTGACAGAATCCCTCACCTTCATTGTGCAGGTGAAGGAACTCAGGCCTAGAGGTATCTAGCAATGCACCCAGGAAAAATTCATAGCACCAGAGTGGGGAAATAGTTAAGATTTATTCATTCTTAACCCAGTACTTTTATTAGGTACCTGGAGAAGCAGTATCATTACAGTTTAAAGTTCTACAGTGTCTCTAATTAGGTCCAAGGATAAAAAATAAAAATGTGAGGGTTTTTTGGCCAACAGCAAAAGAATGGAATCAGCAAAGCGTGAAGGTATTACTCCAATCAAATTGGAGACACCTTCCAGTCAGTAGCCAGTCTCCCAGGATGCATCTATAACATGCCCTTCTTTTAGTTAAATGCTAAATTCTACACTATATTCTCATCCTTTATAATACTCTCTCCTAAGGGAAACCTGTCCTGGGATTGATAATAAGTGACCTTCTTATCCCCCCTCAACAGAGTGAAAAGGGTACAGTGGAAAGCAATACAGTGTTGTAAAGCAATTATCCTCCAATTAAAAAAAAAAAAAAAAAGNTATACTCTGCATGTTCCTTCCTGCACAGCAAGCAATAAAACATGTTATATACTTCTAGAAACTACTAAAGCTGGGAGGGGCTGGTGACAGAATCCCTCACCTTCATTGTGCAGGTGAAGGAACTCAGGCCTAGAGGTATCTAGCAATGCACCCAGTAAAAATTCATAGCACCAGAGTGGGGAAATAGTTAAGATTTATTCATTCTTAACCCAGTACTTTTATTAGGTACCTGGAGAAGCAGTATCATTACAGTTTAAAGTTCTACAGTGTCTCTAATTAGGTCCAAGGATAAAAAATAAAAATGTGAGGGTTTTTTGGCCAACAGCAAAAGAATGGAATCAGCAAAGCGTGAAGGTATTACTCCAATCAAATTGGAGACACCTTCCAGTCAGTAGCCAGTCTCCCAGGATGCATCTATAACATGCCCCTCTTTTAGTTAAATGCTAAATTCTACACTATATTCTCACCCTTTATAATACTCTCTCCTAAGGGAAACCTGTCCTGGGATTGATAATAAGTGACCTTCTTATCCCCCCTCAACAGTGAAAAGGGTACAGTGGAAAGCAATGCAGTGTTGTAAAGCAATTATCCTCCAATTAAAAAAAAAAAAAGGTGAAAGAACATTATTAAAATCCATAGCTTTTTTCAGTATCATTTTTAAAATGTACCTAACTGACACATAGACAACATTTTTATCTCTTTCACATTTACGAATAGAGCTTTAAAGAAATTTTTACAATAATGCATGCCTCCAACCTGCCTCAGGTGAAATGAATGTGACAGTGCATACAAAGTTCTTAGAATTCCCTAGACACGGACATCAGAAGCAAACAGCAGTCGCCGTGCCCTCATGAAAAGTTATCTGCTGAGCCTGGCAAGACTCTGAACCATAAAGTAACTTCCCTGTATTTCTCAATGAGATCTAACCCTATTTGTATTTCTCAAATAGGTACAGAAATCGAAACCAGGAACCAGCAGCTTGAGGGAGAATCAAATGCCAAAATTGTTCAGCAGTGTGGGTAAAAAGTGAGGTGAGAGGTACAAAGAGGAAGCTCTCCGAAAGCAGAGACTGTAATTAAGTCAACTTTCAAATTTAACTTCTTTCTTTCCCACGTATTTGAAATCTGCTGTCTTTCCCATAGGCCTGCAGATGGTGCCTCTAGGGTGGCTGTCACTGATCTCTGAAGAGTGAGACTGGAACTGAAACCCACAAGCCTTGCACCTGTGGGGTCAGCTTCATTCATAGCCTTGACCCTTGCTGATTTCCAAGATCTCCCCCAGTAAATGTCATCCCCACAAGGAACGCTTGGAACATCACCTTCTCTTTAGTAGTCCAGTTTGAAGTCTTGCTCAAAGTTGATTTAGGGCAGATATTTTAAGTCAGAATTCTATTTAGTGAAACCTGAGATGGATACTTCCTGAGAGAAACATCTCATCCAGGAAAAGAGAGTTTAACTATTACCTTACAACTTGGGCTTCAAGTAACATCTTTTGTTGTTTTAAATGACTTTAGTTGCCACAAAATCATTGCTCTACCCTTCTTCAGACAGATTCCATCACCTTGATTTTCCCATTTTTACCTGGATTCCATAGAAAGCTTGCAGAGGACACACGGGTAAGGTCAGGTCTTATCCCACGTAAACTGCCATTTTCCACCATAGGAGCTGTCCCCATGTACAGAAGAAATCTGGAGAATCCTGTGAATAGTGAAAATATTAGATCCCATCAGTGGTGGGTAGAGGAAATCTGTGGAGTAGAGGTAGAAATACCAGGAATAACTGAAAAGAAAAGGACACTGAGGTTTGTCCACAACACTTATCCTCATTTTACAGAATAAAAAAACCAAGGCACACAGAGGTTAACTTGGCCAAATGATACAACTAAATTATAAAGATTCCTATAAATATTTTTTCAATATGTGAATCACATTGTAAATCTTTGGAAACGTTTAGTATTACTAAGTAATTATCATTCAAACAATTTAGGAACAGATGCTTTAAGAAATAAAGAATTGATCTTTTTGAAGAAGGTTTTGGGCTGGCAGTGAATCCAGATGACAATTTTATACTATTTGAGAACAGCAGCTCTTTGCATAGTAGAAATAGTCCTTACTCGCAAGATAAACTTAGTTCTAGGGCAAAAAAGAATGTTTTATTTCAATTCCAAATACTTTGGAGTACCTACTGCAAACTTGTCTCTCTGCTGAGCTGGTATGCCACAGAAACATGTCCATACTCTCTTTTTTTATTATTATAAATTTATTTATTTTAATTGGAGGCTAATTAGTTTCCAGTATTGTATTGGTTTTGCTATACATCAACATGAATACTCTCTTTCTTCAAAATTCTAACAAGGGTGGAGAGAGANTTCTTCAAGATTTCCAATTGATTGAAAGAATTCAGATTGAGTATTAAAAGAAATATCTGTTTTAAATCTGAACTCTGAAGGAAATTCATCTTCTAGAATGAAAGACAATATCTCTATAGTAAATTAAAGTATTGGGGCAAGCTCCTGTCATTCTTTAACTTTATATGTTGTCTTGTGAACTATTCTAAGAGTGCTTGTAATAAGAAACCATAATGGGATCCTCACCCCTCCTCTATAAAATGACTTTAATTTTGGTTGGTTTTACTTTAATAGTTTTCATTCTTCTAAATCACCACCTAAATTAGATTTTAAAGTAAATGAGAGCACTTAGAAAAGAACAAAATTAAAAAGCCATGTGGTTTTTAATGCATATGCCACAGAAATGAATTTTTTTTCCTACAGATACGGAATCAGCTTTTACTTATGAGCCTAGTTTATGGGTTATAAGACAGTTGCAATGGTTATGTGAAATGAGCATATAACTATAATGCCAATTTTAAGAAGAAAGTGTGTTACACTTTATCTGGAGAATAAACAGTGACCACTTACAGTCCAAGAGTAAAATATCCTATTATTTTCTTAACTCTGGACATTAAAAATTAGAGAACAGGTGGAAAGAGCAAGGACATAAAAAGGACACACTCTCTGAGACCAAAAGTAATTCACATAAAATGAATAAGAGCCATTGGCACCCAGAAAACATCCCAGAAGCAATTAGGAGACAGTCCATTGAAAAGGTAGTCACTGTAAAATTGGATGTTGACATTGTCAGGATGTTTGGGAGGTATTTCAGTGAGGCAGAAAACGGAAATAGTTGAGTTTGAGGCCAATGCAGGGGCTACCGAGGAGAGCTGAAAGATATATTTAGCTGTGTGCTTCACTCACATCCAAGGAAAGATTTTTTTTTAATCCAAATTATGAGAAAGACAAAAAAAGGGATTTTTGTCAAGCTGATATACATTAATCAAAATTATTCCTACAGATCCATTCCCTTTGCTGTAAACCTGAATTTCTCAAGCTCTATTTTCTTATGCCATTTGGTTTCCTAAGTGAACCCAGCCACAGAGAAACCTCAACTATAATAGGCAAAAAAAATAACTCATGTTGTAAATCAATATGAACTTTCTGAATCCATACAGGTCTCTTGACAGTATGGTTAACATCAATAAAACTCACAGAGATGGATGAAACAAAGGATGCAGAAGAGTAATATAGAGCTAACTACCCTGGTGGCTCAGAGGTTAAAGCATCTGCCTGGAATGCGGGAGACCCGGGTTCAATCCCTGGGTTGGGAAGATCCCCTGGAGAAGGAAATGGCAACCCACTCCAGTACTCTTGCCTGGAGAATCCCATGGAGGGAGGAGGCTGGTAGGCTACAGTCCATGGGGTCGCAAAGAGTCGGACACGACTGAGCGACTTTACTACTACTATGAAAAAATATGATAATCAAGAAGCACCAGCTATCTGCCTAAAACATGCAGTCACATGCACAAATACATGCAAAGAACACCTTCAAATCTGAGAAGTCTCTGGAAATGGATCTCAAAATTAGGATTGCTAGATTTAACAAATAATAATACAGGATTCCCAGCTAAATCTGTATTTCAAATAAACAACAAAAATTATTTGTGTAAATATGTAATATTCATATATATAAATAAGCCTCATGCAATATTTGGGACATACTTATATTAAATTATTATTTGTTGCCTATCTGAAATTCAAATTTAACTGGGCCTCTTGTATTTTATCTGGCAACCCTACACTGAAGTCTGTGTACTCAAGTTTTGAAAATACACCAAAAATTATAATGCTTTCACTTTAGACAGTCAACTGGCCCCAACAGTCATAACCCTATCACAGACTTCATCACTGATATCATATAATGGTCCTCTGATAGGAAATGAACATCCAGATGATCCTGAATATGAATATCTAATTTTTAAGATTATTATTAAATGCAAACACAAAATTTTTAAATTCTCATTCTGAGAATCAGAGACCATGTCCTCACATTCCCCCAAGGTAATCCTTGTACCATGGTGTATCATCAGGCTTCTGCAAAGAAACAGAGCCCTTGGGAGAGAGTGCTTGTGGAGATCAGCAAGTTCAAAATCTGCAGGGTAAGCCAGCTGGCTGGAGACCCAAGGAAGAATTTCAGTTCAAGTTCAAACGCTGTCAGCTAGCAGAATTCTCTCTTCTAGGGAGGCCAATCTTTTTCTAACAAAGCTTTCAACTGACTGAATGAGACCTACCCATATTATGGAAAGCAACCAGCTTTATTCAAAGTCTAGTGATTTAAATGTTCTCCTCATCTAAAAAGACATCATCACAGAAACATCTAGAAAAAAAAGTCTTACCAAATATCTCAGGACAGTGACCTAGCGAAGTTAACACATAAAATTAGCCATCACACTCAATTTGCTCTACATCACACATACCATATATATTTCCCACCAGAAGCACAGTGATCCTCATCACCTGGCTTCTCTCCTGATGCCCTAATCTATACACTGATTCTCAGTCTTTAGTGTGTCTAAGTGTCAGCTGAGAAGTTTGTCAATAATGAGATACCTGAGCTTCCCTCAGGGTCCAGTTGCAGAGAGCCCACTTTGCAGTGCAGAGGCCACCAGTTCGATCCCTGGCCCAGGAGGATCCCACATGACTCGAAGCAACTAAGCCTATGCGTCACAACTACTGAGCCTGCACTCTGGAGCCCACGCTCTGCAATGAGAGAAGCCACTGCAGTGAGAAGCCCACGCACCACAACAAAGACTAGCCCCCACTCACCACAACTAGGGACAGCCCCTGCAGCCGTGAAGACCCAGCGACCCAGCATAGCCATAAGTAAGTAAATAAGCGTGTGCTCGGTTCTTCAGTCATGTCCAACTCTGCAACCCCATAGACTGCAGCCCACCAGGCTCCTCTGTCCATGGGGCTTTACAAGCAAGAATACTAGAATGAGGTGCCATTTCCTACTCCAGGGGATCTTCCCTACCCAGGGATCGAATCCAGTTCTCCTGCCTGCATCTCTTGCATTGCAGCCACATTCTTCACCACTGAGCCACTGGGAAGGTCCGAATAAATAAATAACATTTAAAACACACACATACACACACACACTTGATATCTTTTTTAAAATGAGATACCTGAGCCACCACCTCCAAGATTCCCATATATTAAGTCTGGGGTGAGATCCAGAAGTCAGAATTTTTAATAAGCACCTCTTTGAAAATATCACTATATTGAGTACAACTCAATACAATGTAAGAGTTTCATTAGAGCAAGGTATGTGGCAGAGTCTTATATATGACAGTTGAGTCAATGAAGTTCCATGTTCTTCACATTTATATCTGCAGAATCTGTAGTTCTTTATTCAACTGAGCATTCCACATGCAAAAAAAAATCAGCAAGAACACCAGTGAGAATCCCCACTACTCCATTCTCTCTACTAGCTCAATCTCTTTCTAGCCTAGCTTAAAGCGTGTCTGGACTATAAGTGTCCAGTAGGTTTGTCCCAGGAGAGAGGGACTCAAATTATTCCTGATTTGAAGTCCTACACAAAGATCCTGAGTGGTAGGAGTCATTGGCCAAAACCACAAATTCAGGTAAGACCTGTAATTTTTTTACAAGCAACATCAAGTTTTTGAATTCAGGCTCTTTTCTTTATAGTTCCTCTATCCTTTAACAAGACTTCATCTGCCTCATTTTTATGATGTTAATGCATCTTAGAACCAAGAAGATAATGAGTTTTCACATGAGAATTCTGACGGTGACAGTAGTGACATGTATTAGAGACTGTAAAGGGTCTGGGATTTTAACCAACTTGCAGACGAACAGGTTTCGTGGACTTTGGTGAAGATGTGAGTAACCTAGTTCAGAAACCGAGGACCTCATGGGGCAGCAGGAAGCATGAGTATTAGCATAGGTACGTCAGTTCCACTCGCCCCCAAGTCCCACACAAGTGATATGGATGGGCCCGGATGAATGTGCACATATGCAGAGAGCTGTCTCTTTCCTAATTGCACTGGGTCTTCATCGCTACCCACAGGCTTTCTCTAGTTGCAGAGATCGAGCGCTCCTTTCTGGTGGAGGTGCGCAGGCTTCTCACTCTGGTGGCTCCTCCTGTTGCGAAGCACAGGTCCTAGGTGCATGGGCTTGCAGCATGTAGGCTCAGGATTTGTGGCACACGGGCTTAGCTGCTCTGTGGTATGTGGAATTGTCTCAGACCAGAGACATGTTCCCTGCATTGGTAGGCAGATTCTTATTCACTATATCACCAGGGAAGTCTGACCATTGTATTTCAAAAGAAGAACCCTAAACTTAGGGCTCCAAAGCCTTTTCTAATGGGCAGGAAGTATATTTGTCCTTTGCTCCAGAGAGAGACACTATCTCTGTGTTCCAATGCAGGATACGTGAGAGGCACAGATTCAATCCCTGGGTCAGGAAGATCCCCTGGAGGAAGGCATAGCAGCCCACTTCAGTATTCTTGCCTGGAAAATCCCATGGATAGAAGGGCCTGGTGGGCTACAGTCCATGGAACCGCAAAGAACTGGACATGACTGAGCATGCATGTACGCACGCACGTGCCACCCTAATTACATCCATAAATGCCCCATCTCCAAATGCAGTCACATTGGAGGTTGGGGATTCAGCATATAACTTTGTGGGAGAGGACACATTCAGTCCATAATACTAACCTATCTCTTTCGACCAAGAGTCAACTCAGTAGGATTCATATAAACATACTAATATAAAAGAATTGGCTGTGTTCTTCAACATGAGACCAATTCTAACACTGTCGTTCCTGCTTCTGGCAATGTGAGAACCCAGAGAAATAAAGTGGCCTAGAGTTCATGTAGCTTGTCATCCCCAGTCACTTAGTGGTGACTCCCTGGAGCACTATGCTGTGACCTTAACTAAGGGTCATGATCTGTTGTAACACCTGCCAGGACTATGGCCACATATTTGCATATACCTACCATGGACATAAAGGACTCTTAACAAAGACATGAATACTTATGCCATTACCCTAGTCTGTTCACCCAACATAATTCTTTTATTATTGTTTTCTTCAGCAAAAATAATGGGGATAAGCTAGGTAAGTTACTTCTTCCCTTGCAAAAATATGCAACCACTAAATATATGATAGGCACTAAATATATAATAGGTATTTATTATGTGATGTAGAAAGATGTTTGTGATGGATTCATTATGTGAAAAAGCAAATTTATTACTATATAAAATATGATCACATTTTTAAATATAAAATATTGAGAAAGTATTTAGAAGCAAATCAGAGTTACCGTCCGTCCTCATCTCTTTATTTTTCCTGTCTTCTATTCCTTCCTGGGAGGAGTTTTGACTTTTGTTATGCCATTATTGTTGTTGTTAAAGTCATTTTTTTTATTCCATTTTATTTTGTTTGTGTCTTATAAGATAGGAAAAAAAGAGACAGAGACTCTGTTAACTTAGTAAGGTACTGGATTTATGCTATACAAAGCATCAACATAACCAAGGTGGGGTTTTTTTGCCCTGTAAATGTTAACTCTGTATAAAGTTCCTTCTAAGAAAGATCAGGATGAAAGGTGCTAGTACCACCTCTCCAGGAGGGGAAGTCAATCAAACCAATAAACTAGGAGAGAGAGAAAGAAGACAAAAAATTCTAAGATACAAGAAGAAAGCCAAAGACACGGGAGCAGCTTACGTGTCGATCAAGAGATGAATGGATAAAAATGTGCCTGTGCATGAATGGATAGAGATGTACACATGGGATACTACTCAGCCATAAAAAAGAATGAACTTTTACCACTTGCAGCAACATAGCTGAAACTGGAGGGCATCTTGCTAAGTGAACTAAGTCAGACAGAGAAAGACAGTTACTATATGGTATCACTTACGTGTGGAATCCGAAAAATACAACATACTAGTGAACATAACAAAAAAGAGGCAAACTCACAGACACAGAGAACAAACTAGTGGTTAACAGCGGGGAGAAGTAAAAGATGTGGGAAAATATAGGGGTAAGGGATGAATCCCTGGAGTAGGAAATGGCAACCCACTCCAATATTCTTGCCTGGAAAATGCCATGGACAGAAGGGCCTGGCAGGCTACAGTCCATGAGGTCACAAGAGTTGGACATGACTGAGTAACTTTCACATTCAGGGGATGAACAGACACAACTATCAAATATAAAATAAACTACAATGATCTATTGTACACCACAAGGAATAAAGCCAATATTTTATATCAACTATAAATAGAGTACAACCTTTAAAATTGTAAATGACTATACTGTAGACCTATAACATATAATATTGTACAGAACCTATACTTTAATAAAATTTAAAAAATGGAATTTTAAAGAACAGAAAAAAAGGAGGCAAGAAGGCCAGAGAAAGTCCAAATCTGGATGGACTGACACATAATCCCAAAAAGAAGCAGAGGATCTTCCTGTTGCCCCTCCAAACTCTGGATGTGTCCTGAACATCTAGCAGTGACGGTTTCTTAACCCACATCAAACTTAATAAACTTCAAGACACACTGACATAACTAAAGGGGGTGTAGGTGTGTTTTAAAATGTCTGAAAAAAATGTCAGAGGGAATATATACCACACTGTTAACAGTGGTTATCCAACAGTGGTGAGATTATGCATAGTTTTTATTATTTTCATTTGTCTCTATTTTCTAACCTTTCTGTACAACAAGCATAGAGAGTTTTGAGTAAAGATTTTTTTAATTACAGCTATGATTTTAAGAGAAAGAGAGAAAGCCTATAAGGGAGATTCAGACAAAGAAGAGACTCTGATATACTCTGCATGTTCCTTCCTGCACAGCAAGCAATAAAACATGTTATATACTTCTAGAAACTACTAAAGCTGGGAGGGGCTGGTGACAGAATCCCTCACCTTCATTGTGCAGGTGAAGGAACTCAGGCCTAGAGGTATCTAGCAATGCACCCAGGAAAAATTCATAGCACCAGAGTGGGGAAATAGTTAAGATTTATTCATTCTTAACCCAGTACTTTTATTAGGTACCTGGAGAAGCAGTATCATTACAGTTTAAAGTTCTACAGTGTCTCTAATTAGGTCCAAGGATAAAAAATAAAAATGTGAGGGTTTTTTGGCCAACAGCAAAAGAATGGAATCAGCAAAGCGTGAAGGTATTACTCCAATCAAATTGGAGACACCTTCCAGTCAGTAGCCAGTCTCCCAGGATGCATCTATAACATGCCCTTCTTTTAGTTAAATGCTAAATTCTACACTATATTCTCATCCTTTATAATACTCTCTCCTAAGGGAAACCTGTCCTGGGATTGATAATAAGTGACCTTCTTATCCCCCCTCAACAGAGTGAAAAGGGTACAGTGGAAAGCAATACAGTGTTGTAAAGCAATTATCCTCCAATTAAAAAAAAAAAAAAAAAGGTGAAAGAACATTATTAAAATCCATAGCTTTTTTCAGTATCATTTTTAAAATGTAACTAACTGACACATAGACAACATTTTTATCTCTTTCACATTTACGAATAGAGCTTTAAAGAAATTTTTACAATAATGCATGCCTCCAACCTGCCTCAGGTAAAATGAATGTGACAGTGCATACAAAGTTCTTAGAATTCCCTAGACACGGACATCAGAAGCAAACAGCAGTCGCCGTGCCCTCATGAAAAGTTATCTGCTGAGCCTGGCAAGACTCTGAACCATAAAGTAACTTCCCTGTATTTCTCAATGAGATCTAACCCTATTTGTATTTCTCAAATAGGTACAGAAATCGAAACCAGGAACCAGCAGCTTGAGGGAGAATCAAATGCCAAAATTGTTCAGCAGTGTGGGTAAAAAGTGAGGTGAGAGGTACAAAGAGGAAGCTCTCCGAAAGCAGAGACTGTAATTAAGTCAACTTTCAAATTTAACTTCTTTCTTTCCCACGTATTTGAAATCTGCTGTCTTTCCCATAGGCCTGCAGATGGTGCCTCTAGGGTGGCTGTCACTGATCTCTGAAGAGTGAGACTGGAACTGAAACCCACAAGCCTTGCACCTGTGGGGTCAGCTTCATTCATAGCCTTGACCCTTGCTGATTTCCAAGATCTCCCCCAGTAAATGTCATCCCCACAAGGAACGCTTGGAACATCACCTTCTCTTTAGTAGTCCAGTTTGAAGTCTTGCTCAAAGTTGATTTAGGGCAGATATTTTAAGTCAGAATTCTATTTAGTGAAACCTGAGATGGATACTTCCTGAGAGAAACATCTCATCCAGGAAAAGAGAGTTTAACTATTACCTTACAACTTGGGCTTCAAGTAACATCTTTTGTTGTTTTAAATGACTTTAGTTGCCACAAAATCATTGCTCTACCCTTCTTCAGACAGATTCCATCACCTTGATTTTCCCATTTTTACCTGGATTCCATAGAAAGCTTGCAGAGGACACACGGGTAAGGTCAGGTCTTATCCCACGTAAACTGCCATTTTCCACCATAGGAGCTGTCCCCATGTACAGAAGAAATCTGGAGAATCCTGTGAATAGTGAAAATATTAGATCCCATCAGTGGTGGGTAGAGGAAATCTGTGGAGTAGAGGTAGAAATACCAGGAATAACTGAAAAGAAAAGGACACTGAGGTTTGTCCACAACACTTATCCTCATTTTACAGAATAAAAAAACCAAGGCACACAGAGGTTAACTTGGCCAAATGATACAACTAAATTATAAAGATTCCTATAAATATTTTTTCAATATGTGAATCACATTGTAAATCTTTGGAAACGTTTAGTATTACTAAGTAATTATCATTCAAACAATTTAGGAACAGATGCTTTAAGAAATAAAGAATTGATCTTTTTGAAGAAGGTTTTGGGCTGGCAGTGAATCCAGATGACAATTTTATACTATTTGAGAACAGCAGCTCTTTGCATAGTAGAAATAGTCCTTACTCGCAAGATAAACTTAGTTCTAGGGCAAAAAAGAATGTTTTATTTCAATTCCAAATACTTTGGAGTACCTACTGCAAACTTGTCTCTCTGCTGAGCTGGTATGCCACAGAAACATGTCCATACTCTCTTTTTTTATTATTATAAATTTATTTATTTTAATTGGAGGCTAATTAGTTTCCAGTATTGTATTGGTTTTGCTATACATCAACATGAATACTCTCTTTCTTCAAAATTCTAACAAGGGTGGAGAGAGATATGCACAGTATGCACACTCTCTGTGACCCCATGGAATGTAGGCTGCCAGCCTCCTCTCTGTTCATGGGATTCTCCAAGCAAGAACACTGGAGCGGGTAGCCATTGCCTTCCCCAGGCAATCTTCTAGACCCAGGGATTGAACCCGCGTCTCCTGTATTGCAGGCGGATTCTTTACTGTCTGAGCCACCAGGGGCTTCCCCGATGGCTAACTCTAACATAACACAGAGTAAAGCAGTGGCCAAACAGAGCTACAAACGAGGAGTATGTGGGACCCAGAGGAAGTAACAAGGTGACCAAAGAAATTTTAGAACCATTTGTCCAACATTCACTTTTCAGCCACAACCACAGACTTAAGCACCCATCTCCTCCGTCCACCCACCGAAACAAGAGTCAGCTATGATTACAGGATTGAGTCTGAGATAAATTTGGCCCCTAGATGGTGCTAACAAGGTGAAAAGAATCAGAGGAAATTCTTGAAGGTTTCCTGGAGGAAGGATGGACAATCAAAGAACAAAGTAAGGCAAGGTAGGGCTTGGTGGTGTCTGGCAGAAGAGAGAATGGTTCAGGCCTGTTGGATACCAACAGGAAATACCAATTTAAAAGAAGGAGAGGGGAAAACAAACAAAAAGCAACCTGGTCAAGACCTGGTTTAAGCCATTTGATCCAGAGATAAATGGAGATAGACTAAAACCACCAGAATGAGCAAAACGAAAGACCTAAACACCACAGTGCGGCTTCCCAGGTGGCGCCGGGGGTAAAAACCCGCCTGCCAGTGCTGGAGACACAAGAGACGTGGGTTCGATCCCTGGGTCAGGAGAAGGGCACGGCAACCCGCTCCAGGAATCCTGCCTGGAGAATCCCCATGGACTGAGGAGCCTGGCGGGCTAGAGTTCACGGGACCATAAATAGCTGGACATGACTTAGCACACAAACAGCATGATGCTCGCATCAGCAGCAGTTTTCTGAGAGCTTACTATTTGTAGACTGTTATGCTTCTTGCCAAGACTGCAAGGCAGACAGAATTCATCCTTTGCACCAAAAGAACATACAGTGTAGTTAGGGACACAGGAAATGCCAAATGAGAGTTATATGAGAAGTAAGTGTTTTGGGACACAGAGAACTAAGTAATCAGGGACCCAGAGGCCAACAGGCAAGCAAGAAAGGGTCTATGGTAAAGGGGGATGAGACAGCTGGGACTCGAGAGAGAAGCAGGGATATGGGACACTTTATAGTAACAGTTTAAAATGAGCAATTTGAGATTGTATCAAGCTGCTGTAAAGATACTCAAATGAAGCATAATACTCCGTGGTACAGAACACATCCACCCACAAACTGAAACCATTTGAGCCCCAGTGACCTTTGATGTGAAGTTGGCAGTCATGTCCTCAACTAGTTAGAGGTTGTTGTTCAGTCACTAACTCATGTCCAACTCTTTGTGACCCCATGGACTGCAGCATGCCAGGCTTCCCTGTCCTCCACTATCTCCCAGAGTTTGCTCAAGTTCATGTGCATTGAGTCAGTGATGCTATCCAACCATCTTATCCTCTGCAGCCCTCTTCACTGACAGTATGAACACTCTAAAAATAAAAAATCAGTTCCCTTATGCTCACCATATTTACTCCAACATGGCTAAAAGGCAAGCCATGTTTTAAAGGCTGAGGAATGATGCCTCTAACACAACTGGCACAATTAATTAGCAGCATCTTCTGTGGAGATGTTTATCTATAAACCATGCATTTATGTGTTGAATTATTCAGATGTTTACATTTATATATATGATAACTTTCAGAGAGTAGTTTAGACCTCACATGGCATGGGGGTGGTCTTATACTTTAAAAATGTGAAATTAATCTCTTTTGTTTAGAAAGTACAGTGGAAAATGATTATGCTTATTTGGAAAGTGCCTTATGCAAATATGCATTGTACTTATACAGTAAATAATTAATTTACTTTCTAATGCAACCCATATTCAATCATCTCCCAAATATCTCTGTCCTTTTTGAAGAACCAAATGTATTTCGTGCTTTATATTCAAAACACAAATAAAATATCTACAAAAAATTCAAACCACTGTTTATTGTTATTATTATTATTTTAGTACTGCTATATTTGGCAGGAAAAATGTTATAGAAACATGGGCAGAGGCCATGTGCAATATTATCTGACCAGAGAGAACAATTGACATGGGAGATTTCTGGGACTGGATATAGGAAATGCAAATTTAAACCTAGAAATTTGGCCTTTCCATGTTCTAATCAACTAGCAACGTTTAGCAAGCTTTTCCTGTAAAGGGTCAGAAAGCGAATATTTTTGGTTTTGTGGGTCATACGATCTCTGTCAAAACTAAATTCTCTGTGATAGTGCAAAAGCAACTATAGACCGTGTGATTGAAGGGGTGGCTGTCTGAGTTCCAAAAAACTTCGTTTAGGAAAAAGTGAGTGGGCTAGATTTTGCCATGGTAGGACCCATGGACTCGGTATTGACATGAATCAGTGATAACAAGCAAGGTTAAACAGTTCTCCTTTATAAGGGCTTGGTGTCTGGAGACAGTTATACACATGGATGGAACTCTGCCTAAGCAAAGAGCCCTAGGGACTTCCCGTCAACATATCAGAAGAGTTGAAGAAACCAGTACGAGAGATTTACTATAAGGGATTAAAGGTTCTTCTGTCACAACGTTTAATCACAGATTAGAAGGAGCCTGAATTTTCATTTCAGGGTTTTATCTTTTAAAATGCATTTCTTTCTACCACCACACATCCCGTCCCTCTTGAGATCATCCCATATTTTTTCCTACAAAGGTGCTTTTAGCCTAAAGAAATCTTTAGTGTTGCTATGGCAAAGCTTAATTTCAGTTCCAGACTGGGTTCAAAGCCAATACAGGGTCAAGGTTGACATGCTGAATCACTTCCTTTGTTCTTTGTGTACGATTTACTTCCTCAATTTCCTACTCTAAAGCATATGAAATGTTTCAATTCCAATTATCTCCACAGGAAAGAGGACTTCCCCCTCCTCTTATTTTATAGTTCTGAAGGGGCCACATGTCCCCTGTGAAGATAAAAGATTTTTTAGAGTGAGCCAGGGGTAGGGGGGAATAACTCCCTACAATAAAAGAGTAGTTGATAAATAATTCTTCCCAGTATTTTCAGTTGCTGTATTTATTATCCTTTACTCAAAAGAAATCACATGAAGAGTTGGGAGAATAATGCAAAGATTCTCATTTTAATTTTAATCTAAATCCCTGGAGTCATTGACCTAAAAACAGAGTCTAAACTCTCTGAAGTGGCTACTCATCTTGTCCTGCATCCTAGTGTTTCTCTGTCATTTTCCATACATGCTGCTGAGCAGATCAGTCCTTCATCAGGAAGGCAGCCTCATTCACAATGTCCGGGAAAGGATATTTATCGCAGACGCAGACAATGGCAACCTTTCCAATCACTTCATTGCTGCCTTCTTGTCCCTTCTTAGAGTTTCAGTTCCATAATCTAGTATTGGACAGGCAGCAGAGTGAAAGGACATGGAGGAGCACTGTGAGATAGATGCCCTGAAGAGTCTGAGAGACTTGCCAACGAGTGAGAGAAGTGAAATCTCCTGTGTTCTAGCACGTTAGAATGACGTCAGGGAAAGCTCAAACTCGCAAGACTGAATCAGGAAGGATTTGAGACTG
The DNA here is from genome assembly GCA_006410675.1 of Oreotragus oreotragus. Lineage (NCBI taxonomy): Eukaryota > Metazoa > Chordata > Mammalia > Artiodactyla > Bovidae > Oreotragus > Oreotragus oreotragus. The sequence continues at coordinate 295,733 of SJYX01013823.1, read as the reverse complement.
CACCTATATCACAAAGCAGTGTTGAAAGGTTAACAGATGCCCAAGTGGTCAATTTAGATTAAAACACAGCTGTGATGACAGACATTCGATACAGAAGTCAATAGACCTGCGCTGATTGAAGTGACTAGCACATAAGGACTGAATCTTAATGAAATCCTTTTCTGCCCCCACAAAATTATATATATATATATATATACACAATATTTATATATACATCCACAAATATTTTATATATACAGGCAAATGTAGTTAGGCATGTATACATGTAAATAAAATGATTACACTGTGTTTTAAAAACCACACAATGTTTTAAATGGTCTAAAGTATTCTCCCAAATTATTAACAGTATCTAGGGACTTCTGCAGTGGCTCAAACGGTAAAGAACCCACCTGCCAGTGCAGGAGACACAGAGGCAAAGGTTTGATCCCTGGGTGGGGAAGATCCACTGGAGACAGAACAGTATCTAGGAGTGATTTTTATCATGATATATTTCTATATTTTCAAATGTTCTTTAATAAGTGTAACTTTTATAATTAAAAAATAAACAGTAGTGAAAAACCATCTCCTTAATTCCCTTTCTTAAAAAAAAATAAAATAGGCTCTCAAAAATTCCTCCTGAGTTACCTTCTGAGAAAAGACTATCAACAGTAAAAGAATTACAAACAAGCACCTGTGCTTCCGTGCAGGTGGGATGCCCCAGATCCTTAACCCTGGACCCATTTTATGCCTTAGAGGAAGAGAGAAAAGGTGGAGTAGAGGATATAAAATAAGGCAAAGGTCCTAAAATAAAGGAGGAATTAATAAGCATGCAGGGGGACTTCCCTAGTGGTCGAGTGATTAAGACTTTGCCTTCCTAATGAAGGTGGTGTGGGTTAGATCCCTGGTCAGAGAACTAAGATCCTACAAGCCTCCTGGCCAACAAATCAATAAGTATATAAAGCGGAAGCAAAATTACAACAAATTCAATAAAGACTTTAAAAATAATCATATTTTAAAGAAAAACCCTTTATAAAGAGGCATGGTAGGTGAAGAGTGATTTCAGGAAAGCAGGTGGGACTCACAGACCATGAGAAGGGCCCGCTGGTGGTGGTAGCTAAGTTGCTAAGTCCTGTCGAGGTCTTGTGACACCATGCACTGTAGCTCGCCAGGCTCCTCTGTCCATGGGATTCTCCAGGCAAGAATGCTGAAGTGGGTTGCCATTTCCTTTTCCAGAGAAGGGCCAGGGGAGACAAAGCTCTGCCCGAGTGATAGGCAGGGAGGATGAGTCTTTCCTTTTGTCTTCAAATATTATATTCATTCATGAACAGTGTAATAAACTTTTATCAGTATAATTCTCCCCACCCAGTTGTCCTTGTCTGGTATCTCATTTATACATATATTTTTAACCCCCAATACTTATTTGGGCATTAAACAGTATAAATCTTTGAAAGAAATTTGTGTGTGTGTATAAACAAAAGCAGAAACAAAGAAAACTCTCAGCATAAAGTTCTATATCCAGCCAAATATCCTTCAAAAACCAAGGTGAAATAAAAACATTTGCAGAAAGGCCAGCCAAGTAAATTTGTCACCATCAGTGCAGAGACACATGAAATAATAAAATGAGCTGCTTAGGCAGAAGGAGAAAGATGTCAGAAAAATTCCAGACCTATAGAAAGGAATATAGAGCTCCCAGAGCAGATATGATAAATGCATAAACATAAAAAGGAGGATGTGTCTTTTTAAAAAACTTTTTCTTTTATATTGGAGTACAGCTGAGAAGGGGGTGGGAGAGGATGAGATGATAACATCGCCAACTCAATGGACATGAATTTGAGCACACTCCAGGAGATGGAGGAGGACAGAGGAGCCTCGTATGCTGCAGTGCATGGGGTCTCAAAGAGTCAGACATGACTTAGCCGCTGAGTGCCAGCAACAGCAATCGCCAGTTAACAGTGCTGTGATAGTTTCAGGCGAATGGCGAAGGGACTGAGCCATGCATATATTAATACAAGGGAGGATGCGTCTTGAGGCTGCACATCCATGCTCCTAACTCCATTCTTCTTCCCTGCGCTCCAGCCCAGGGTTCCTCCCTCTCATTCAGTGTCTCAGATTCTCTCCTGACTCATCACCTTAAAGATCAGATGAACTTTTCAGAATGACTTTTATCTTCTGTGGGTTAACCCTATCCAGTGGTATTTACACATTGACAAGAGGAAAACCCCTTCTGTGACTAAAACCAAAAGAATGAAGAACATTGTGAGGAAAGGCACATGTTAAAAAAAAAAGATGAAACGGGCACTTTCCTGGTATTCCAGTGGCGAAGACTTCACCTTCCAATGCAGGGTGTATGGGTTCAAACCCTACTCAGGGAGCTATGATCCCACTGGCCTCCCAGTCAAAAACACTAACACATAAAACAGCAGCAATATTGCAACAAATTCAATGAACACTTTTTTAAAATAGAAAAAATGAAGAATTTGGGGAAGGAAGTATTTCTTCTTCGAGGACGATGTTCCTCCCTCCTACCCACACACCTCCACTAAAGTGGTGTAGTTCATGCACCTGACCCTACCTCATCCTAGCAAACTAGGATAACTCCTTAAATTCCATTGCCTCAGTTTAATCATCCATAGAATGGGCATAGTAGGAGCATGTTCCCCACATATTTGACTATAGGAATTAAATGAACTAATCCATGCAAAGTACTTACAGTCTACCACATAGCACACAGACAATAAATGCAAGCAATAATTATTGTCTCAATGTACGCACAATACACAGTTTCTGCATCCCAAGGGAAATGAGAATCCTTGAGAATAGGACCCATATCTTATTATCTTTGAGCCTAGTTGACATTAGGGGGACCATGAATATTGACTAATTTCATATACTAGTGAAGTCTGGTATCACATCTGAGAGAACTAAAATGTACATCCAAGCGCATCTCCCTAGACTTTTGAATGAATAAAAAGAATATTTTTACCAGGTAATAACATTATTACATTTAGTGAAGTCTTATACTGTCCAGTGTCCCTGTTTAATCTTCAAGGCTAGTGGTACTTTTATTAACTCCATTTTAAACACCTCCCCCAAAAAATGAAGCTCAGAAAGGAAAATTATCATGAGTTCATAAAGACATAGGGTGAAACCCAGGCCCATTTGGCTCATAATTGTGTTATGCAAACTTCTCTCTAAAGACTTAGACCCAGATTTATACACAGAAAACTAGAGGGAGAAATACTGTTCATATACAAATTCCTTATCAGCTCTATTAGTTATGTTTTCCCAACGTAACTTTGTATTTTAATTAAGTAGTGGAGAAGGAAATGGCAACCAGCTCCAGTGTTCTTGCCTGGAGAATCCCAGGAACGGAGGAGCCTGGTGGGCTGCCGTCTATGGGGTCGCACAGAGTCGGACACGACTGAAGTGACTTAGCAGCAGCAGCAGCGGTGGATTTGAAGGATATGTTCTGCATAAGTCTTATTGCTAAGAACCTCGGAGGAACAAAGGAGGTCAGCAAATTTTAGTAGTTCTGTTTTGAGCAATGCTGGTGACAGAGGGGAAGAAATCAATAAAGAAAACTGCGTTCGGAAAGAAACATTGGGCTAATGGTAAATCAGAATGTTCTCTGCAGAAACCAGACAAAGCTGGATCTATTTCAGCCTTTCCACAGTTTAATTATTCAAAATCCATGTGACATAATTCACGGGGAAATAATACATGTTGATGTGGGTGAGAGAACAGATTTAAAGCATTTCCTGTATATTTGAATCAGTACACAAGAACTTTAGTTCTTGCCTTTTTTTAACAGCAGCCTCTGTGCTGTGAGAGTGCAGATGTGCCCAGCAAGGAGGAAATAGCTTGTAGAAAAGTTCTATGAGCAAGACACTGGGGAACTGAGATGATGAAGGTGACATCCAAGAAAGGCCACAGTCATCTGGAAGTATTTGAAGTGTCCTAGAAAAGTGATAGGCCTCTGCTCTGATCAGAAACCTGATTTGATTGTGATTGCTGTAACAACACTCTATTAGACACCATGGTGTGTGTGATAAGATTGCATATATTATTTTGTATGTAATGTAGTATGTGTGAGAGGGGGAGAGATTGTGTTGAGGTGTATTTGTGATGGTGATTTGTGATTCTGTGTGTGGTATGTACAAATACAGTGAGAATTTCCATCAGAGACAGAAAGAAAATATGCCTCTGCTCAGCTATGGGAAAAGCAAAAAACCAATACAGCAAAAGACCAACAATGACCAGCAATGCCCTAACAAGCTGGATGGGACAGAGGCTGGAAGCAGGGATAGAGCAAAAGGCTAGAGCTTCCCCAAAGCAAAGGATAGAGCCTTCTCCTGAGGAAAACACAACTAGATCTACGTTTGGAAAGAGGAGAAAAACAGTTCTTATGTAAAGTATAATAAAATTAGATATTGGTTTTTGCCTATCAGTTTGACAAATATTAAGAAGACTGACAATATCCAGTTTGGGCAAAGATGTGGGACACGTATGCTTTCATACACATTCAGTGGGAACATATTTAGGATATTTCTGAAGGGCCATTGGCAACGTGCACTACAGTGTAAATCACACATATTCTTTGACCCCACAATTCCGCACTGAGGGGATTTCTCAGAGGAAACGAAACATTAAGCATGGAAAAATGGAAGTGAAAATATATTCCTTGTGCACCATCCCACTCCAGTACTCTTGCCTGGGAAATCCCATGGATGGAGGAGCCTGGTAGGCTACAGTCCATGGGGTCGCTAAGAGTCGGACACGACTGAGCGACTTCACTTTCACTCTTCACTTTCATGCATTGGAGAAGGAAATGGCAACCCACTCCAGTGTTCTTGCCTGGAGAATCCCAGGGACAGAGGAGCCTGGTGGGCTTCCGTCTATGGGGTCGCACAGAGTCGGACACGACTGAAGTGACTTAGCAGCAGCACCATATATAACACAGGTAATGCCCATCATTTTAGGTTCTGTGAAAATAATAACAATAATGCAGTTTGAAGAATGAGCTATAGGTAGCTATGCAGAGAGATGTCCAATACACAGTGCTAAGGTAAAAGAGCTCACAGCAAAACAAAAAGGCATATTTTCATTTCAGAGAAACAAAATTGTGCTCACATTTACAGGAAATATTTGGAATGATTTATAACACAATATTAATTGTGGGTTATCTAGGAGATGATGACATCAGGGGAAGGGGAGAGAATTTCCCTTTCTACATCATACATAATTTTTTCCTCAAAATATATATTATTTCTACATTTGAGAGGAAATAGCAATAAGGATGTTGTCACTTAGGAGGGAAGAAAGAGAGGTTTTTCTAATATGCTGTGTTAGAGCAGATTTAGTCTATGTCTCTCCATTTCAGACTTTCATCCATGGCCAGACCTCCAGGCTATGTAAGTAAAACGCTGAACGACTGACTCCCCAGATTTCTGAATCTGCTTCCCCACCGACAGTGGAAAGCAGTATTACAGCCTGGTATTTCCTATGCAGCCTGCATATCTGTAGCCATCTTGGCAAAACAAAGCTGCTACAGCAGATGAGCAGGGGAAAAGTCCTTTTCTGAGAGCCCAGCTAGTTCTTGCTGACAAATAGAGAGAAAAGAGCTTTGGCTGTTTGGGACTTTATAGATGGTTTAATTTACTTCGATAGTAAAAATGAAAGCAAGGACTAAATATGCTCTTACAACAAAATCACCAAAAAGCATTAAGAATGCATGCTATTCAGCATACAAATGCACAGATCACCTTTTTATATTTGGCTATAATGTCTAGATTTCAAAGTCCATGGTAGAATAATGAAACAGTATTCTACTTTCAACAATACTGGAGCTCTATCCAGTTGTCTGGGGCTTTGTTTTCTGCCAGTGATTTGCTGAAATAGAGCCCTTTATCATTTTCATCATTCATGGCATGTCTTGTTTTCACAAAATACACAATCATACCTCTCCTCGGTGTGAAAGATAGCTATTATTACAAAGGAAAAGACACTTTCCATCTTACAAACCATAAAAATGTTCATTTGATATCACATTTTTATGAAACTTATTATGAATTTAATATCTTCCTCTTGGCCTAACCATTTTCCAAGTGTCTTTTTTTTTTTCTATTTTTTATTGATCTTTAATTACTATTGTTTCCTAAAACATTTTACCTTTCTCGGGCTTCTCTCCCATCATTACCTCCTGTTTCCTTGTGATCTACACAATACTAATACAAAATTCATGCCATTTAAAAGAATTCCTTTTATAAATGAAGGAATTGTATAGTTTAACTCTATAAATTACCTGTTTTGTAAAATTTCACATTTTTTAAGAAGATACATATGCATTTTTCTTTTCCTTGTTGTATCACTATAAAAACTAAATAAGGGAGGAAAATAGGATCAGTTCAGTTCAGTTCAGTCACTCAGTCGTGTCTGACTCTTGGTGACCCCATGAATTGCAGCACGCCAGGCCTCCCTGTCCATCACCAACTCCCAGAGTTTACTCAAACTCACGTCCATTGAGTCAGTGATGCCATCCAGCCATCTCATCCTCTGTCGTCCCCTTCTCCTCCTGCCCCCAATCCCTCCCAACATCAGGGTCTTTGCCAATGAGTCAACTCTTCGCATGAGGTGGCCAAAGTATTGGAGTTTCAGCTTTAGCATCAATCCTTTCAAAGAACACCCATGACTGATCTCCTTTAGAATAGACTGGTTGGATCTCCTTGCAGTCCAAGGTACTCTCAAGAGTCTTCTCCAACACCACAGTTCAAAAGCATCGATTCTTCGGCACTCAGCTTTCTTCACAATATCTTGAGACAATTTGCACATTAATGACAGTTGAATCATGAGTCCAAATTCTCAGTTATAAACAAGATACGTTCACAATTAATGCATGGAAAAAATTTTTTTTAATCCTTTCCAGTTGTCATGTATGGATATGAGAGTCGGACTGTGAAGAAGGTTGAGCACCGAAGAATTGATGCTTTTGAACTGTGGTGTTGGAGAAGACTCTTGAGAGTCCCTTGGACTGCAAGGAGATCCAACCAGTCCATTCTGAAGGAGGTCAACCCTGGGATTTCTTTGGAAGGAATGATGCTAAAGCTGAAACTCCAGTACTTTGGCCACCTCATGCAAAGAGTTGACTCATTGGAAAAGACTCTGATGCTGGGAAGGATTGGGGGCAGGAGGAGAAGGGGACGATGGAGGATGAGATGACTGGATGGCATCATGGACTCGATGAACGTAGGTCTGAGTGAACTCCGGGAGATGGTGATGGACAGGGAGGCCTGGCATGCTGCAATTCGTGGGGTCGCAAAGAGTCGGACATGACTGAGTGACTGAACTGAACTGATAGAACTTTTCTGTGAAAGAAAACACAGATCTATTGCTGGTGCTAAATTCTCTAAGAAAACTATGGATCAGTTCTACTGGTATACAGCTTATATTTTCTTGGTAACACCAAAGACTTTTTTAATCTTCCTACCATCAACACTTTTTTAATCTTCCTATCATCAACACTTTTTTAATAACTTGAAGGAGGATATGAGGAAGCAGTAAAGCAAAATTAAATAACTATGACCTCATATACAAATGCTGGAATTAAAAGAGAACAGCCAGAAATACAGCCCATATGGTCATTTTTCTTTGTACATGCTCAGATGACAACGGGAAAATACGCAAGGCACATACAAACGGGCAAAGGCAGAGATCAGACAAAATACACTGCAAACAATTCTGAATTAGATCCAGCTCTGGATTTTGACTGTTGAGTGACCTTGGATGTGGCAGGTAGCAGCCCTCAGCCTCAGACTCCCTCAGTTGCTTGTATTCTTGTTGTAAATGATTCAAGTACTATAGAGGTTTAAGGAGAACTGGAGTCTTTCTTCATTTGTTTTACATTTCTAGCCCCATTTCAGAGAATTGCTAGTGCTTTGATGGGTATCTTTTAAATCCTTTTTCTATGTCACCATGTAGGTTATTCCTACATATATAGAGGGAAAACCTTTTTTCCTCCTATCTCATTAATAGACTCACACAACAGTGGTGACTGTGGCAGACTGCATTATTGCTGCCTATTATTGGTTCTCACCCTGAATGGATAGCACACATTGCTGTCTATTGCATATGATTTGCAGTATCTCCCAACAGGTACATTTGAGACCATGGACATTTACATACGCAATTGGAACTCCCCATCTGGATCTCAGAAAAGTTTGAAACAAAGTGATGTGAAAAATTGGGGACTGTCATATGAATAAGAATACTGGTCTCTGAATGAGGGAACCACGGAGAAGAGCCAGTGTTCTGTTGACTATGACTGTGTAACTACCCACCAAACCTTAGTGCCTTAAAAACCTAACGTTCCTTCACATGGCTGTGGGAGCTGACTGGACCCAGCCGGCCAGTTCCCCCTCTGACTCTCTCTCACGGTTGCAGGCAGAGGGTGCTCACTCACTCACATGTCTGGTGCCCAGGCTGGGAAGACTGGAACATCTGGGATTCCTCCGATGTTTTTCTCTGTCTCCCTTTGGTCTTTCCAGGTTGGTTGCTTGAGAGTATCTGGATGTCTTACATGATAGCTTGGAACTTTCGAGGTGCATATCCCAGGAAAGAGCAAGTCATGCACAAGTTGCCTCCTCTTTATGGGCTCTGATGCCACACAGTATCACTTCTAACTGCACACTTAGTCCAAGTAGTAGTCACTATTCCCCTTCAAAAAATATTCAAGAGGAGAGAGCACACACAACACCTCTTGATAAGAAGGTTGTCTTAATTCAAGAAGCACATGAAGAATGGAATAAGTATCTAGCCACGTTTAGAAAACAGAACCTATCATGGCCAGGTTTAGGAGGTAAGATGAGATCATGTCAAAATCCCTGGGAGTTAAAAAATATTATTGCCATCACTAAAATAACCACTTAGTTAAATATTTTCACCCAACCTACTGGTAAGAATTTGAGATGATTCCTGTTAAACTGTTATAATTATGTACTTCTTTGTCACTAGGGGGAAGCATTTTACTCTTTATGTCACTTTAATCTGTGTGTTAATAAACACATATGTCAATAAGTTTATTAATCCCTGCTACTTCAAGCTTTTTTTGCATAACCTTTTCAGAAGATGATTACTAAAAACATGTGAAGCACAGTATAAATAAGATTAATAGGAAGAACTTATTATAAACACATCAATAAATTGCTCATAATAAACCTAATTTCCTTACCTGATGGGGATGAAGATCTAAGAGGAGAAAATATAACTAAAAATGAAGTTATTTATCCAGAAAGCTGCAAGTTTCTGGGATCTGTGTACTGTTAAAAGCAAAAGACCTCATGGAGAATGGAGCCATATATAAGAAAGTGATCAGGAAGAGATTTTTATCAGTATTTCTGAACTATTCACATCAATTTGATTTCAGCTATTCTGTTAATACAACTCAGAAAACACAAAGAATTATAAAATGCTCATGTTTTTAATAATGAAGATAAGAATACCTGAATGAAAATACTACTATGGAATTTATAATTTTATGGGAGCTAATGTGCTAGTTCATGAACACAATTTCTAGTTATCAAATGTTCCATCACCTACTGGTTTGTGATACAAAGACTGCTATATTTACTCTCTTAGATTAAAGTTAACTGAGCTATATAACATTTCTTTAATAGATATAGGAAGCCCTTAGCCATCAACTTTGTACAGTTCCTAATGAACAAAATAGTTTTCCCATTGAATGTCAAATCTTAATCTTTATACTGGTATTATACAAGAAGTACATTTTGAAAGGAGGCAAACATCATATTATTTTATATTTATGTCTCCATAGTTGAATATTATAAATTAAACATTTCACCTACTGGATACCAATAGCATGAAGAGCAAGTTTATTTGGGGGTTAGTTTAAGTGCAATGATCTTGAAAAAAAAAAAGTTCTGAAATCAGTGTGCCAAAACCTCTGGTCAACTTGAAAATTTTGCATGTTCCAGAAACCTAACTCAATGTCCCTTGAAAAAAGAATGCATTGGTTTAGGTAACTGAAAAAGCCAGAAAAAACCTTCCTGTGTGCAGATGTCAGCAACTTGGGTGATGCAGTCAGAGTCTCTTTGTCACTAAAGTAAAGTGAAGTCACTCAGTCGTGTCCAACTCTTTGCGACCCCATAGACTGTAGCATACCAGGCTCCTCTGTCCATGGGATTTTCCAGGCAACAGTACTGGAGTGGATTGCCATTTCCTTCTCCAGGAGATCTTCCCAACCCAGGGCTCGAACCCAGGTTTCCCCCATTGTAAACAGATGCTTTACCGTCTGAGCCACCAGGGAAGTCTCTTTGCCACTTCGTATATAGAATGTAGTCTGCTCATCCAGTGTCGTGCCTTAAAATAGTGGCTTTCACTTTAAAACACTTTAGCAAGGGAGAAGGGAAGAGAGGGAGCAGGAGAGCAGAGTAGAGGGGATAAGGAGGAGGAAAAGAAAGAGGCGCATGTATTAAATGTGGAGAAGGCAACAGCAACCCATTCCGATACTCTTACCTGGAGAATCCCATGGACGGAGGAGCCTGGTAGGTTGCAGTCCATGGGGTCACTAAGAGTCGGGCACGACTGAGCAACTTCACTTTCACTTTTCACTTTCATGCATTGGAGAAGGCAATGGCAAGCCACTCCAGTGTTCTTGCCTGGAGAATCCCAGGGACGGGGGTAACCCCAGTGGGCTGCCATCTATGGGGTTGCACATGAGGCAAACGTGATAATTTTTGAATACGAGTGATAAGTATATATGGATTTATTATATTCTCCCTGAATTGTAACTTTTTAATTTTAAAAATTTTTAAGTTTTAATTTAAGAAGAATTACACACACAAAAACAAAAAAAAATGAAGGAATTAAAAGAGGAAGAAGAAAGCACATGATTAAGGAGATGGGAAATCCCACACAGAAGCAGGTTGAGGTCCCAAGTTGATTCTGTGCAGCAGGCCTGGAGAAAAAATTGAAGCAGAAGTGTGTGTACGCCAGAGTGACAACTGATAAAGGATCATATTAAACTATTTGGGGAAATCTTCTTAAACATGTACAGCAGATCTAGTAGAGCATTTGGAAAACATTTGTGGATATATANATGGAATAAGTATCTAGCCACGTTTAGAAAACAGAACCTATCATGGCCAGGTTTAGGAGGTAAGATGAGATCATGTCAAAATCCCTGGGAGTTAAAAAATATTATTGCCATCACTAAAATAACCACTTAGTTAAATATTTTCACCCAACCTACTGGTAAGAATTTGAGATGATTCCTGTTAAACTGTTATAATTATGTACTTCTTTGTCACTAGGGGGAAGCATTTTACTCTTTATGTCACTTTAATCTGTGTGTTAATAAACACATATGTCAATAAGTTTATTAATCCCTGCTACTTCAAGCTTTTTTTGCATAACCTTTTCAGAAGATGATTACTAAAAACATGTGAAGCACAGTATAAATAAGATTAATAGGAAGAACTTATTATAAACACATCAATAAATTGCTCATAATAAACCTAATTTCCTTACCTGATGGGGATGAAGATCTAAGAGGAGAAAATATAACTAAAAATGAAGTTATTTATCCAGAAAGCTGCAAGTTTCTGGGATCTGTGTACTGTTAAAAGCAAAAGACCTCATGGAGAATGGAGCCATATATAAGAAAGTGATCAGGAAGAGATTTTTATCAGTATTTCTGAACTATTCACATCAATTTGATTTCAGCTATTCTGTTAATACAACTCAGAAAACACAAAGAATTATAAAATGCTCATGTTTTTAATAATGAAGATAAGAATACCTGAATGAAAATACTACTATGGAATTTATAATTTTATGGGAGCTAATGTGCTAGTTCATGAACACAATTTCTAGTTATCAAATGTTCCATCACCTACTGGTTTGTGATACAAAGACTGCTATATTTACTCTCTTAGATTAAAGTTAACTGAGCTATATAACATTTCTTTAATAGATATAGGAAGCCCTTAGCCATCAACTTTGTACAGTTCCTAATGAACAAAATAGTTTTCCCATTGAATGTCAAATCTTAATCTTTATACTGGTATTATACAAGAAGTATATTTTGAAAGGAGGCAAACATCATATTATTTTATATTTATGTCTCCATAGTTGAATATTATAAATTAAACATTTCACCTACTGGATACCAATAGCATGAAGAGCAAGTTTATTTGGGGGTTAGTTTAAGTGCAATGATCTTGAAAAAAAAAAAAGTTCTGAAATCAGTGTGCCAAAACCTCTGGTCAACTTGAAAATTTTGCATGTTCCAGAAACCTAACTCAATGTCCCTTGAAAAAAGAATGCATTGGTTTAGGTAACTGAAAAAGCCAGAAAAAACCTTCCTGTGTGCAGATGTCAGCAACTTGGGTGATGCAGTCAGAGTCTCTTTGTCACTAAAGTAAAGTGAAGTCACTCAGTCGTGTCCAACTCTTTGCGACCCCATAGACTGTAGCGTACCAGGCTCCTCTGTCCATGGGATTTTCCAGGCAACAGTACTGGAGTGGATTGCCATTTCCTTCTCCAGGAGATCTTCCCAACCCAGGGCTCGAACCCAGGTTTCCCCCATTGTAAACAGATGCTTTACCGTCTGAGCCACCAGGGAAGTCTCTTTGCCACTTCGTATATAGAATGTAGTCTGCTCATCCAGTGTCGTGCCTTAAAATAGTGGCTTTCACTTTAAAACACTTTAGCAAGGGAGAAGGGAAGAGAGGGAGCAGGAGAGCAGAGTAGAGGGGATAAGGAGGAGGAAAAAAAAGAGGCGCATGTATTAAATGTGGAGAAGGCAACAGCAACCCATTCCGATACTCTTACCTGGAGAATCCCATGGACGGAGGAGCCTGGTAGGTTGCAGTCCATGGGGTCACTAAGAGTCGGGCACGACTGAGCAACTTCACTTTCACTTTTCACTTTCATGCATTGGAGAAGGCAATGGCAAGCCACTCCAGTGTTCTTGCCTGGAGAATCCCAGGGACGGGGGTAACCCCAGTGGGCTGCCATCTATGGGGTTGCACATGAGGCAAACGTGATAATTTTTGAATACGAGTGATAAGTATATATGGATTTATTATATTCTCCCTGAATTGTAACTTTTTAATTTTAAAAATTTTTAAGTTTTAATTTAAGAAGAATTACACACACAAAAAAAAAAATGAAGGAATTAAAAGAGGAAGAAGAAAGCACATGATTAAGGAGATGGGAAATCCCACACAGAAGCAGGTTGAGGTCCCAAGTTGATTCTGTGCAGCAGGCCTGGAGAAAAAATTGAAGCAGAAGTGTGTGTACGCCAGAGTGACAACTGATAAAGGATCATATTAAACTATTTGGGGAAATCTTCTTAAACATGTACAGCAGATCTAGTAGAGCATTTGGAAAACATTTGTGGATATATATAGGAGATTGTGGGACTGAAAAAAAATAAGGCAGTTTTACATTCCAAGAAAATGTTTTTAAAAACAAGGAGAAACAATAATATAATAGTAGATTATTCAGTAAAATATATTTACTTACACCATCATAATAATGTGAAGACTGAATTTCAACTCCACTAAAACTGTGGTCTCATTATATGTCATAAATGAGAAAGGAAGGGAAGAAATTTGGAGGGTGGTGGAGAGCCAATCACCACAAAAAGAAGCAAATAGAAATGTCTAAGACTTAGGAATCAAGTAGTAATAGTATATTAAGGTTAAAACCAGAGGAGAGAGCAAAAAGAGTTAAAAATGTTTCACTCAGGGATGGGAAGAAATACAGCAGAAGATTATCGTTTATCATTATTTCATAGCTATGTACATGTACTGACAATATTTTTAAAGTAAGAGGTAAAAATTTTAAGTTGAAACAAAAAAACTTAAGTTTTTTTTTGTTTGTTTGTTTAATTTATACTTGGAAATGTCTATCTCAGTTTTATCCTTTTTAGGAGTTTGGAAAATGCCAAACACACTGAGCAGAAATGAGTATCTGCCTTTGACTGAGGGAGGAGGCAGTCTCACAGATCACCAGTAAGGTGGCCCTATTCTTAGGAAAGAAGCCACTCACTGAGGGCTTTTAATTATCCTCTCCTATGGTGGGGAATGAGGGTAGTCATCTTCCAGAAACTTATTCTGATAAATTAATTAGCCAGCTTATAAAATTACTTATAAATCTGTGGAAGTTGAATGGATTTGATTTAGGTCTTAGTATACTAATCATCACAGGTATGTTTTTCTGAATCCATTTGGGATTTTAATAGCTATGGGACTGTGGATTCAGATCAAGGGTGGGAGGGTAAATCTTGATGAATCCAAGCGTTGAAATAGACACCACAGATATGTTTTCTGAGACCAATTAAATGAGCACCACTACTGTGTAACTTAAATACTCTGAACCTCTGTTTCTTGGTCTTTAATTGCCTTCAAGTTTGAAAATATGATGATTTGGGACTTGATTCTGATCAGAAATGACCATGTAGATGAGTAGAAAATAGAAGGCTGTTTTTTGTTTTTATTTTGTTTTCATTTTGAATTTTAGACCTATTGTCTCATGTTTGTTGGAAATTATAAATGTTCAGAGTTCATCAAAAGAATATGTTATATATGTAATAAACCTTAGCACAAGCAAGATAAGAGCTAGAAAGGATTCTTTTGAAGCCAAAAGTAGCAGAATATCATGTCCTTTAAATTTCAGATACATTTTGACATGAAGACACTCAACACACACACACACACACACACACACACACAGAGTCTAAAAGGACAAGAGAAAATAACGGCTCTGTGAGAAAGGCTATTTGATCAGTGGAACAGATAAGGCCAAAACATTCACTTCCTCTCTTTCCCAGAGTCTGTCTACTTGGCCTTGTGCTGCAAGGACTCAGGAAAAAATATTATCCCTTCTCTTGAGTATGACCAGACAGATGAAGAAAAATAAAATAAGTCAACAAAATGAGAAACAGTGCCAGGCTTTTTGGCCACACTGAAAATAGCTCCAGGCTTTATGGTCTCTTTTGAGGCTGAGAAGACTTTCCCTCATTTTTCCTGACCATCCTCTTCTACCTCTTCTAATACGCCTCCTCTAAGTCAGTACAAACACGTCCATCCATCACTCTAAGTGTGCACGGGCATGCACTGCACAGTCCTGGAGGGTGAAGCAGGAGGACATGTGTGGCATTATGAATGTGGATGGGAGTTGTAACCAAGCAGGCAGTAAACCATTTCCCAAACAATCTCCGTATCTGCTCACTTGTCACCAGCACCACCCAGAGAAGAGTCTTTTTCTCTCTGCTCTTAGGTTCCCAATCCTTCTCATCTTTTCCTCTGCTATTCCTCCCACTGATGCCTTTCTTGATTCATGTCAACTGCGATAGAAAACTAGGAAGAGAGTCTCCCCTACCCCAGAAGAGACAGGTCTAGTGGGTCAAACCGAATATAACCCTACTGGGAATGGGAAATAGGAAATCATAGAAGAGCTATTATTTATTGCTTGCTTACTTACTAAGTATCAGATACTAAGTTAACTAATTATTAGGTAGTACTTGTCTCATTATTCCACTCAATAGATTAAAGAATTTAAAGCCCCAGGGACGTCCTTGGTGGTCCAGTGGCTAAGAACCCACCTTCCAATGCAGGGGATGCAGGTTCAGTCCTTGACTGGGGAGATGGGATCCCAGATGCCGTGGGACATCTAAACCCGTGAGCATGGGAGAAGTCTCAGGTCACAACTAAGACTCAAAACAGCTAAAATAAATCAATAAATGTTTTAAAATAGAAAATTTAAAGCCCCAAATGATTCTCTTATTGTACAAAGTCACCCAAATAAAAAGTGGCATACATAACACCCTTACCCTTCTCTATCAAGCTCCAAAAATCCCAGTGCTTAACTCTATACCATAATGATACCAATAAAAGGTAAGAATATGACACTGTAATCACCTGCTTATGATCCAGGGCACAGTGGCAGCTGATGGCTTGAAAGAGCTTCATACAGTTTAACAGAGTAGTTCACAAGCTTTAGTGACATCAGACTCCCCAGGAGAATTTCTTTAAAATAGATTTGTAGGTTCTTCTCCAAAGCTACTAATCCAAACCTTTGGTATTAGGGCCTGGATAATCATAATCTTTAACAAGCTCAACTGGTGATTCCTACATAGGTGACCTTTGTTCCACACATTGAAAAACATTGTTTGAATAGCTCTTGACAAACTATTTCTCTAATCCAGCAGTTCTCAAATGAGATTCCCAAGCTAGCAAAAACCAACAGCACCTGGGAACTTGATAGAAATGCAAATTCTTGAACTTTACCACAGGTTTAAAAATCTCTAGGGGTGGAGTTTTAACCCAGCAATCTGAGTTTTAAGAATATTTTCATCCACATTCAGTTCAATTCAGTGGCTCAGTCGTGTCCAACTCTTTGCGACCCCATGAATCGCAGCACACCAGGCCTCCCTGTTCATCACCATCTCCCGGAGTTCACTCAGACTCACGTCCATCGAGTTCGTGATGCCATCCAGCCATCTCATCCTCGGTCGTCCCCTTCTCCTCCTGCCCCCAATCCCTTCCAGCATCAGAGTCTTTTCCAGTGAGTCAACTCTTCGCATGAGGTGGCCAAAGTACTGGAGTTTCAGCTTTAGCATCATTCCTTCCAAAGAAATCCCAGGGTTGATCTCCTGAATGGACTGGTTGGATCTCCTTGCAGTCCAAGGGACTCTCAAGAGTCTTCTCCAACACCACAGTTCAAAAGCATCAATTCTT
>SJYX01013823.1:250467-278698 GCA_006410675.1 Oreotragus oreotragus | reverse complement strand
AGATGCTCATCACTGATTTCACTTTCACTTTTCACTTTCATGCATTGGAGAAGGAAATGGCAACCCACTCCAGTGTTCTTGCCTGGAGAATCCCAGGGACGGGGGAATCTGGTGGGCTTCCGTCTATGGGGTCGCACAGAGTCGGACATGACTGAAGCGACTTAGCAGTAGCAGCAAGATGCTCATCACAGTAATATTTACAAAATAAAATTTTATTTTGCTCCTTTTGACTTCTTTCAAATTATATTTTAAATCATAACATTTTACTTAGTCATATTATACTTATATAATCATAATTATACTTTTAATCACTTATTACCTTGTTAGTTATATGTTTTTACTATTATTTAGTCATTATGGGTTTAGAGATTACAATCTGTATCCTTAAGTTATTAAAGTATAATATAAATTAATACATTAACCACTTTCTAGACAATGCAAGGACCTTAGAACATTTAAACCTTATTTATCCTTACTCCAATTACTTGGGCTTCCCTGTAGTTCTGCTGATCAAGAATCCATCTGCAATGCAGGAGACCCTGGTTAGATTCCTGGCTTGGGAAGATCCCCTGGAGAAGGAATATGCTACCCACTCCAGTATTCTTGGGCTTCCCTGGTGGCTCAGCTGGTAAAGAATCCACCTGCAATGTGGGAGACCTAGGTTCAATCCCTGGGTTGGGAAGATCCCCTGGAGGAGGGCATGGAAAACCACTCCAGTGTTCTTGCCTGGAGAGTCCCCATGGAGAGAGAAGCCTGGTAGATTATAGCCCTTGGGGTCCCAAAGAGTTGGACACGACTGAGTGACTCCCAAGAGTCTTCTCCAACAGCACAGTTCAAAAGCATCAATTCTTCAGCAGTCAGCCTTCTTCACAGTCCAACTCTCACACCCACACATGACCACTGGAAAAACCATAGCCTTGACTAGACAGACCTTAGTTGGCAAAGTAATGTCTCTGCTTTTGAATATGCTATCTATATGTCATAACTTTTCTTCCAAGGAGTAAGCATCTTTTAATTTCATGGCTGCAGTCACCATCTGCAGTGACTTTGGAGCCCAAGAAAATAAAGTCTGACACTGTTTCCACTGTTTCCCCATCTATTTCCCAAAAAGTGATGGGACCGGATGCCATGATCTTCGTTTTCTGGATGTTTATCTTTAAGCCAACCTTTTCACTCTCTACTTTCACTTTCATCTAGAGGCTTTTTAGCTCCTCTTCACTTTCTGCCATAAGGGTGGTGTCATCTCATATCTGAGGTTATTGATATTTCTCCCAGCAATCTTGATTCCAGCTTGTGCTTCTTCCAGTCCAGCGTTTCTCATGATGGGCTTCCCTGGTGGCTCAGACGGTAAAGCGTCTGCCTGCAATGCGGGAGATGCGGGTTCGATCCCTGGGTCGGGAAGATCCCCTCGAGAAAGAAATGGCAATCCACTCCAGCACTCTTGCCTGGAAAATCCCATGGATGGAGGAGCCTGATAGGCTACAGTCCATGGGGTCGCAAAGAGTCGGACACGACTGAGCAACTTCACTTTCACTTTCACTCTGCATATAAGTTAAATAAGCAAGGTGACAATATGCAGCTCTTCATAAGCTCAATCAAAAGCCTGGCATATTTAGTAGCTCCCGTCTTTTTGTGTGATCCTTGAACTCAACTGCAGTAACACCACACATTGCTCTATACTATTGCTCAGTTTCTCAGCCCTCAGCTGCCATTTTCAGAGTTGGCAATTATCTCAATGAAAGAGCCAGTTTCTGTGCCTCTCCCCTCTGCCTAGATCTTGCTACCACACATCCTCATCTTCGTGGTAGCTTTCTGATGCTTTCACATAAATTTTGTTAACAAGTTATCTGGATTACCCAGCTGTCCTCATTGTCATTGTTAGAAGCAGAACCCCTATGTGAGACACTCAGTGAAGTGCTATGGAAATGTCACTCTTAATGTAATTAAACTCATCGGTGTAGGCTTGATATGATTTGTTCTGTTGTGCACCAAGCTTTTTCTTTCTGATAATTTCTGACTTCCTTTAATTTGGGAAAATCATTAGTCTTTTAATTTAAAAATCTCTGGTCTTAAATTGTGGAACAATGGTCAGGTATATGTTAGAACTTCTTATCTATTCTCTCCTATCTTCTACATTTTTATTTTTGCTTATGCTCTACATTTTCTTCCAGGTAAATTCTTTTTTAATTTTAAATTTATTTATTTTTAAATTGAAGGATAATTGCTTTACAGAAGTGTGTTTCTTTCTGCCAAACATCAACATAAATCAACCATAGATATGCATATGTCCCCTTTTCCTTGAACCTCCTTCCTGTCTCCCTGCCCATCCCACCACTCTAGTCTGTTACAGAGCCCCAGTTTGAGCTCCCTGAGTTATACAGCAAATTCCCATTGACTGCCTATTTTATGTATGATAATGTAAGTTTCCATCTCAGTCTCTCCATACATCCCACCCTCTCCTTCCCCTGCCACCCCCCAACTCCGAGTCCATAAGTCTGTTTTCTATTATGTCTGTGTTTCCATTGCTGCCCTGGTTCCAGGTAAATTCCTAACCACTATCCTCCAATTTGGACTTCCCAGGTGGTGAAGTGGTGAAAAATCCACCTGCCAATGCAGGAAGTGCAAAAGATATGAGTTTGATCCCTGGATCAGAAAGATTCCTTGGAGTAGGAAATGGCAACCCACTCCAGTATTCTTGCCTGGAAAATTCCATAGACAGAGGAGCCTGGAGGGCTGTAGTCCATGGGGTCTCAAGGAGTCAAACATGACTGAACACAAATGAATAATCCTCCAATTCACCAGTTATCTCGTCAGTTAGATCCTTATTTTGTCTTTTCCTATTACAGTGATTGTATTTTTCATTTTTGTGATTTGTTTTCCTCTTGCTCTAGTTCCTCTTGATTCCTATCTTCCTGGTTTTGCTTCATAATGATTGATTTTGCATTATAGAGATGAGAGCAAGATTCAGGGGAGAAAGTAGAAGCTCACAGATAAATGTTCAGCGTTTGGCACCATTTGTTTTCTCTTGAGGTGTTTGCTGATTCCAAAGTTAAGAGGTTGAGAAGTTAAGCACTGATTTTGTTGAATGGGAGTCAGGTAAAAATTTGAAATTTTCTCCTTTATTTTACTCATTGATTTGTTGTAGTAAATGAATCAGTCCACTTGGGAGTAGTTGCAGAAGTACTCAATTCATTTTAACTACTATATATATATATATATATTTTTTGCAGTTCAATAACTTTATTGGACCATCAGCAATTAGTTTTCATCCACATTGACTGTCTGTAGATTTTTGAAAGTGGTGACGGGCACGTAGGTAACCAAAGTATAGAGCTTGTTTGGCGAGTTTTCCTCTTCATGACGTTTTCTGGACAACCGCACACAGATCCGGTATGGGACATTCCTGATCCCTTTGGCCCAGACGGCTTTGTTGAGCCTGGTGTCAATGCGCACGTCCAGGGTTCCCATCTCCTTCATGGCAAACCTCCGGATTTCTTTGAGTGCCCTAGGGGCACGCTTCTTGAAACCCACTCCATGGATGCGCTTGTGGATGTTGATGGTGTATTCTCTCGTCACCACCTCGCTGATGGCGGACCGGCCCTTCTTCTCGCCGCCCTTCTTTGCGGGAGCCATCCTGCAGGGCCGGGGTTGGAAAGGAAGAGTGCGAGAGATTCCATTTTAACTATTCTTATTTTGTTGTTGACTTCAATATTAATATTATTCTCCTCTTCACTCCACTCCTCCTTATGGAGATTTTAAAGTCCTTGGAAGACTGTTTTAATATATGCCATGATTTTAGAATAATTTTTCTGTTTTTTTGAGCTTAATGTTTATTATTCTTAAGTGCTTTCAAAATTTTTATTTGCAAGTTTATTTTGTGTAGGATGTATGTGTGTATGCCCTTGTATGTGTTTTCTTTTTCCCTTGCAACATGCATGCCTCTGTGTCAGTATTTTTAAGTTGGCTTTGTCCAACATGTTGGTTTCTTATTGTGGAACCAGAATTCATTTTGGTATTTTAACAAGGGTCTATTATGCTCAGTCAGTTCAGTTCAGTCACTCAGTCGTGTCCGACACTTTGCGACCCCATTAATCACAGCACGCCAGGCCTCCCTGTTCATCACCATCTCTCGGAGTTCACTCAGACTCATGTCCATCGAGTCCATGATGCCATCCAGCCATCTCATCCTCTGTCGTCCCCTTATCCTCCTGCCCCCAATCCCTCCCAGCATCAGAGTCTTTTCCAATGAGTCAACTCTTCGCATGAGGTGGCCAAAGTACTGGAGTTTCAGCTTTAGCATNATTTTGTGGCTATGTCCACAAGATTTCCACAGGCTTTAGTCACTGAGCCCAGTATGGCTATTAAGACTACTAAAGTCATCACCAATGGTCTGGAGTCCAGAACATTGTCACTGCTCAGACGAAAGTGCCTGATTTAGTTAACAGCCTTCCTGGATAAGACCACTCACCTTTTCTGCTATTTAACTACCCTTAGAAAGAAGGTGTTTTGGTAAGTGTCTTCCACGGTACAACAAATTGGTCTCTTCCACTAGTACTCATGGCTTTTACAGGAAGAATACCTACATGAAGATCAGTTTCAAAGGGAAATGTTCTTTTTCTCCATCAATTTACAGAACTTTCCAGCACAACAGGTGCTATAGGATGTCTATCCTTTGTGAGAGAGGACTAACTTTTATCAAAAAGCTACCTTGTGCCATATACATTCTAATCTAATTAACATCAAGTTACATAAAGTAGGTGCTTCATTGTCCCTATTTAAAAAAAAACCGACAAAGTTATGAGTGTTTACCAGAAGCTATTTCTGCAATCCCTGGTTATGAATTCAAATCCTCTGATAGCAAAGCCTGTCTGTGGCCCAATACCACGTCCAGTGCCTCCAAAGTGAATGCACTTTCACACGTACTCTGTCTTTTTACCACAAAGCCAAGTCCATCATTTAAAAAGGTTGGGAGTAGTAATTAAAACAGTAGCTTTTAATTAACCTTTTTAGATGTTCTAACATAAAAGGTACTGCATAGACTCCATGCAAGTGTCCATTAAAAACCTCTAGACTGATACAGTACATTACAGGGTAATTTCCTTCCTGAACGTTGTTTAGTCAGATACAGAGAAAATTTAAATAGAGTCTGAGCCAAAGCAAAATGTGTTGCTCTTCAGCAAGTTAAGGTGTTATAATAACCTCATAAACCATTAGAAAGATAGCACTGCCATATTCATATGCTATGTGAGAAACAAAGAAACTGACTTGACATCTATTTTTAAATTATGATTAGTGGATGAAACCAATATGTGCTACTGGAAGGCAATTATTAAGNGTGGTGTCATCTGCATATCTGAGGTTATTGATATTTCTCCCGGCAATCTTGATTCCAGCTTGTGTTTCTTCCAGTCCAGCGTTTCTCATGATGTACTCTGCACAGAAGTTAAATAAGCAAGGTGACAATATACAGCTTTGAGGTACTCCTTTTCCTATTTGGAACTAGTCTGTTGATCCATGTCCAGTTCTAACTGTTGCTTCCTGACCTGCATACAGATTTCTCAAGAGGCAGGTTAGGTGGTCTGGTATTCCCATCTCTTTCAGAATTTTCCAGTTTATTGTGATCCACACAGTCAAAGGCTTTGGCATAGTCAATAAAGCAGAAATAGATGTTTTTCTGGAACTCTTGCTTTTTCCATGATCCAGCGGATGTTGACAATTTGATCTCTGGTTCCTCTGCCTTTGCTAAAATCAGCTTGAACATCAGGGAGTTCACAGTTCACGTATTGCTGAAGCCTGACTTGGAGAATTTTGAGCATTACTTTACTAGCGTGTGAGATGAGTGCAATTGTGTGGTAGTTTGAGCATTCTTTTGCATTGCCTTTCTTTGGGATTGGAATGAAAACTGACCTTTTCCAGTCCTGTGGCCACTGCTGAGTTTTCCAAATTTTCTGGCATATTGAGTGCAGCACTTTCACAGCATCATCTTTCAGGGTTTGAAACAGCTCAACTGGAATTCTATCACCTCCACTAGC
Organism: Oreotragus oreotragus; assembly: GCA_006410675.1. Lineage (NCBI taxonomy): Eukaryota > Metazoa > Chordata > Mammalia > Artiodactyla > Bovidae > Oreotragus > Oreotragus oreotragus. The sequence goes on along the minus strand of SJYX01013823.1, from coordinate 272,666 downwards.
TTTGTTTGTAGTGATGCTTTCTAAGGCCCACTTGACTTCACATTCCAAGATGTCTGGCTCTAGATTAGTGATCACATCCTCATGAGTATCTGGGTCATGAAGATCTTTTCTGTACAGTTCTTCTGTGTATTCTTGCCATCTCTTCTTAATATTTTTTGCTTCTGTTATGTCCATACCATTTCTGTCCTTTATCGAGCCCATCTTTGCATGAAATGTTCATCCACATTAGACTATGAGAAATAATGCTTTAATAATCTAACCTTTTATAAGACTGGGCTTCCCTTGTGGCTCAGCTGGTAAAGAATCCACCTGCAGTGTGGGAGACCTGGGTTCGATCCCTGGGTAAGGAAGATCCCCTGGAGAAGGGAAAGGCTACCCACTCCAGTATTCTGGCCTGGAGAATTCTATGGACTGTACAGTCCATGGAGTCACAAAGAGTCAGACACGACTGAGTGACTTTCACTTCACTTTATAAGATTATCATATACAATATTGAAGTTCATTTACCAAAACTCTGACGTGGCTATTAGAATATCCCTTTGTATGCGTGCATGTTCAGTCCTGTCTGACTCTTTGTGACCCCATGAACTGTAGCCTGCCAGGCTTCTCTGTCCATGAGATTTCCCAGGCGAGAATACTGGAGTGGGTTGCCATTTCCTTCTCCAATCCAGGGATCAAACCTGAGTCTCTTGCATCTCCTGCATTGGCAGGCTGATTCTTTACCACTGAGCCTTCATATACCAATAGTTAATTGGCATTTTGCCTAAAAAACTGGCTCTTCACCATCCTTTTTCACAGTTGAATAGAGTTGCTATGAATGTCAGTCTGCAACACCATCATGAGGGGAGTCCTGTGCTCTGTGACAGAAGGTTCGTCATTATTCATTTAACAAGTTGGATGTTAATCTCCAGAACCTGTGAGGACATTACCTCATGTGGCAAAAGGGACGTTGCTGATGTGCTACGTTAGGGGTCTTAAAGTGGGTCACTGCCCCGGATTATCAAGGAGGGACTACGTGTCCTTCTCAGAGGGAAGTGAGAGACTCGAGAGTCAGAGAAGGCAGTCTGCGGATGGACGGGAAGGTCCGAGCGGTGCGGCACCACCAGGCAGGACTGCATGCCGCCTTGAGCAAAGAGAGAAAGGCAAGGCGATGGACTCTCCCTTGGAGACTCCAGCCTTGCCAACTTGGTTTGGTGTTGCTATCAAGAACTTTAAAATAATAAATTTGTGTTCTGTTAAACCACGATATCAGGTAATTTGTTATAGTATCAATAGGAAGGAAACCAATACATTAGATATCATCAAAATTAAGAATTACTATTCACAGAATGAGAAGTCAAGCTACAGACCGGGGTAAAATAGTTACAATGTATATATCTAATAAAATAATCGTATCTAGGATATATAAAAACATCTTGAAACTCAAAATAATAACACAACCCAATTTAAAATTGGGCAAAAAAAAATGTTAATAGATTCTTCACAGAAGATATCTGAATGGCCATAAACAAACATCAAAAATGCCCAAAATTATATATGAAATGAAAAGGAATACCAGAATAAGATTTTACTGAACACCCATTTGAATGGTTAAAATTTAAAAGATTATACCAACTGCCAGTGGGCATATGGAGCAACTAGAACTTTCAGATGGTGCTTGATGCCCATAAGAGTATAAAATGGTATAACCGGTTTGGAAAATAGTTTGTTAATTTCTTATAAAGTTCAATGTACATTTACTTGTGACCCAGCAATTCCACTCCTTACTATTTACTGGGATAAAAAGAGGAAATATATGCTATCACTTACATGTAGAATCTAAAATATGCCACAAATGAGCCTATCTACAAAATAGAAACAGACTCACAGATATAGAGAAAAGACTCGTGGTTGCCAAGGGGAGGTGGGGTGAGCGAGTGAAGGACTAGGAGTGTGGGATGTAAACAGATGTTAACAGATGTAAGCTATTATATATAGGATTGATAGACAGCAAGGTTTTCGTGTAAATAACACAGGGAAATTTATCCAATGTGCATGTGTGTGCCCAGTCACTCAACCTTGTCTGACTGTGACCCCTTGGGCTGTAGCTTGCCAGGCTCCCCTCTCCATGGAGCTTTCCAGGCAAGAATACTGGAGTGGGTTGCCATTTCCTCTTCCAGGGGACCTTCCCAACCCAAGGATCAAACTCCCAGTCTCCTGCATCTCTTGTGTTGGCAGGTATATTCTCTATTACTACACCATGTGGAAAGCTTATATAAACCATAATGGAAACGAATATTTTTTAAAAATGTCTGTATGTGTATAACTGAGTCACTTTGCTGTATAGCAGAGATTGGCCAAACATTTGTAAATCAACTATATTTCAATAAAAAAAATTTTTGAACACATAGTGATTAATAAAATGTTGGAGACAATGATTGCAAAATACCATCAGACTGAGATGAGGGCCAGAACCGGAGCAGCAGAAACAGGGGCTCATCTGTTTAGTGACTGCATGTAGCAGCAGCAGGATTCACCTTAAATGATCACTTAGAGTAGTTGGACTGATTTGGGAGTTCTGTTATTAGAGCTAGTCTCACAGCTAAGACATCTGCTTTGTTCAATGCTTGACGAAAGTTTTCTAATGAAAAGTTGTTAGCTAATATATGAGAAAGTTGATTCTACACATTTAGGGGAAAAAGATTCTACACAGAAAACTTTATATTTTATACATCAGAGGACTGAACTAAAAAGACTTGAGAGAGCTACCTGAAAATACTGTCAACAGAAAAGAGCTTTCTGAAATAGTCTGATGAGTAATAACTCTATTATAAAAGCAAACGAGACGAGCACAGTCTTGGACAGAGCTTTGGGGATCCCTCACTTATTGTACCTTTACCCCTTTGAAAATTGGACAGCCTTGAGTTGAGAAAGGCTCCCTACTGATTCCACAGCAAGTAAGTGGATAAATAACTTACTTCTTATTGATGTTTATCTGAATTGGCTCAAGGCAATGTTGATGTTGTCCTTTGCACTAACAGTAGAAGAATTTGTATGTAGACTACCCAGTTATGTGTACATGAATTACAATTAATCACAGTTAAAATTAAGTTGTTGGTAGGAATAATGAGGCCTTGTTATTCCATCCTTGTAATTCCTTGTTATTCCATTCATTTATAGACCGGCAAGACCTTCCTGACTTGGGGTTAGCCAAGCTACTATCCTTTTGGACACTTGCCTGTCAAAACTCAAGATAGAGACCAAAATTCTAGCATATACTCCTAATGCTCTTCCTGGCCAGTTCTGTGTAGGCCGGAGAAGAGGAAGAATAAGAGGATATGGCTTCTTTCACTCTCTCATTCCTTCATTTAACTGAGTCAGATAATGTTTAACTTACAATAACAGAATGGGCAACCTCAGGAGTTCAGAAAGAGGTGTATACCTAACTTCAAGGCTTCCCTGGTGGCTCAGATGGTAAAGAAGCTTCATGCAGTGCGTTAGACTTGGGTTCAGTCCCTGAGTTAAGAAGAGCCCCTGGAGATGAGAATAGCAATCCACTCCAGTAGTCTTGCCTGGAGAATCCCAAGGACAGAGGAGCCTGCTGAGTAGCATCCATGGGGTCACAAAAAGTCAGATACAACTGAGTGACTAACACACACGCACATACACGCACACACACACACATACACACACCCCTAACCACAAAGGAACGAGTATTTTAGGGTAGTTGTGGTAGACTAAGAATGGTCCCCCAAAGATGACCACACCCTAAACTCTAGAACCTATGAATATATTGCTTTATATGAAAACAAATGAAGAATTTTGCAGGTGTGGTAATGTTAAGGACCTTGCGATGGGGTTATCTGAGTGGGCCCAAATAAGAGGGCTCATATAAGAGAGGGGCAGTAGAATAAGAATCAGAGGAGTTGGAATGATAGAAGCAGAATTGGAATAATATATTTTGAAGATGGGAGAAGGGGCCACAAGCAAAGGACCACAACACGTGGAAAAGGCAGTGAAACAGATCCTCCCCTGGAGCCTCGAGGAGAAATGCAATTCTGTTGATTCCTCGTAAGACCCATTCCCCGTAAGATCCGTGTTGGACTTCTGATCTCCAGAAGTGTAGGATAATAGATGTATTGTGTTAAGCCTCTGAACGTGTGGCAAAGCACCGTTAAGAAAGTAATACCAGCAGGATTCTAGATCTTATGAGAATTAGACCAAGAGACATATATACCTATGATTCTAAAATTCTAAATGTAAAATGCTAATATAGTAAGATCACTTGCAAATTCTACATCCACCCTCCTCTCCAAATTCAAAGGACTGTACCCTTGCTTTAGTGTATATGTGTGCATGTAATCCCCCACCTCAGCTTCCTCAGCTTACAAACTGAAGAAAATAAGTTGAGATACAAAAACACAAAGGGGATTCAAGGCACCTCTTTTCCATTTGCCCTCACTAGTTCTCTCCTTGCCCCAATTTGGCCACCAGAAACTCTATTTTCTCACTTCACCTGGATCTGTTATACCACATACCCTCATATTCTTCCAACGAAATCAAGTTCTGCTTGTCTTTATGAACTGACCTGGTCTCACTTCCTACCCTCCGCACTGAGAGAGTAAACACCTCATTTCCAAGAACCCACCTCCTATCAATTTTTGTTACTTGAAACAGTTGGCAATTTGGCACAGAAGCTAGCATTTCTTACAAAATCTACAGCAATAATTTTGGTGCCCCATTCTAACTGGGGTAAGGAATGGCCTCTGGAGGACCAGTCTAGCAAGGCTAGTCATGATTGGACATTAAGATGTTAAGAAAAGGAAGGGTGGAGCCATTAACTGAGACATACCTTTTATCCTTAAATGATCTTGTGAAGGGTTATTTTCTCTGTTTAGATGAAGAAACAGAGGCACAGAGTGGTTAAGTTGCTTGCCCAAGGCCACCCAACTGAAAACATGGCTAAATTCTAAGTTCTAAGACCTGAACTCAGGTGTTCCCTGAAACTGTTTTTAGCCAAGTAACTTCTAAAGAACGTAGAGTAGAATGAAAAACGTTCACTGTCTGCTTTCACAGTCCCAGCACTGGCCCCTCCCCTTTGAGGTAGAATCTTCAACCGCCAACTCATTCCAACCCCTGATTTTCATTCCACCATCCATTTCATGGTGCACTTGGTGGCCTACAGCTCATGGGGTCACAAAGAGTCAGACATCACTGAGGGACGAACACTTTCTTTCTTTTTCCTTTTATTTCTTGTCAACCTGAGAGTAGGAAATGGAAGCAATCTCATTTAGCACTTAGCACTTCAGTTGATGTTGAGTCATAAGTTGTGTCCCCGACTCTGAGAACCCATGGACTATAGGCTGCCAGGGTCCTCTGTCCATGGGATTTCCCAGGCAAGAATACTGGAGTGGGTTGCCATTTCCTCCTCCAGGGGACCTTCGCAACCTGGGATGGAACCTTCAGTATGTTGAATCAAACGTGAGCTCTGGTGTTTTCCCAGGCTCCTACTCGGCTAACAGTGCTCAAATCCAGCACCAGCTGCAGGAGGGAAAAACTGCTTCTCTGTGAGACTGAGCTCAGAGGCCTGAAGAAAACACCAGAATCATTTCCTTGGCCTCCATCAAGAATCAAAGCATCTTGACCTGAATTAGGGACAACTTAACAAGTGCAGATAAGCTATCTGATTCCATGGTTCCATGATTCTCTCCTCCAAGATCATAGGCCAAGCATGAACCCTGGAGAAGCAGGACAAAAAGAGTCCAGATGCCCAGAAGAGAACTTGAGGACAACCAGAAACTGGCCTCCTAGTTTCTTGTTGTTTATCCCAGAGAGACATCAAGAGAAATACACTGATCTTCCTAACCCCCAATTCTCGGTGGAGGCAAAAGGAATCTCAAGTAGCCATTGCCTAAAAAATCAATTTTGAAATAGTGGCTTCACAAAATACAGAACATGCAATTTTGAATTTCTTGGTAAATTTGAGCTCAGAAAGTGTTACCATAATTGGCATATTGTATTTGTGTCCAGGGAGCCTAAATATGCAGGGAGGGAGATGGGGGTAATTAAGCACTCTTGTTCCTTGAGCTTGTTTACCAGCCACTCATTTCTGCTTGATGACCATCCAGAAGATACCGGATCCATCTGCATAAGCATGTCATGCCGTGCCTGGCTAATGCTTCCTGACATGCTGTTGATTTAAGGTTAAAACCCCACACAGTGGAGAATTTCCCTGGTTTCCAAAGTTTCAAAAATAATTCTATATGAAGGATAAAGATGTATCATTTATTTTATTCTTCCTCCAACACAGAACCAAAAAAAAAAGAGAGAGGCAAAGATAAGCAAAAGGCACTCTCATGCAATTACACTTTCAAAGGACTTGTGGAGAAAACATTTTCAGTTGCCAAGTCAGCAATTTTTCAAAGATAGCCTAACAGAAAAAAAGGATTAATGGAAAAGAAATGATCAGGGGAAATTTCGCTATCGTTTAAAGAACAGCAGGTGGTACCTAGCACATTATTACTTTTTTATTCATGACTTGCCTCAGAGACCCCTCAAAAACCTAACCAAACTGATAGACAGCGGTCCAGTATCATAACTTTATGAATACCAGATTTGTGCAACAATGACATCAGTCTGACCTGCTGTGCTCTGCCTTACGGCATCCATCACTGCTTTGTTTAAAACCCACAGCAAGCAGCATCTTTCCTGATTTGCAGAGAGAATCTGAAGCATCAGGCAACAAAAAGACCTTCCCAGGAGCAGAGGAGAAGCCTGTGGGGAGAAGTATGCCAAGAGCCCTCCCTTCTCCAGCTCCTTACTGACTCCTCTCTTCAACCCACCCCCAGTCCTCCATGGTCAATTTCGACTCCCTTCTAACTCCCAGCCAAACAGAGCCTTCTTTCCACCCGGACAATGGAAAACACTGACCAGGCTTGAGCAAATGGTTTCATGTAACTCTTGAGTTTTCCTTAGAGATTTTAATTTCTGAAGTTAGAAGATTTATGCCACGGGTGAATTGGTGAACATTTTTTATTTTGAAACGTACATGAATTTTGGTCAATTTCCATGGGAAAAATAGGAGCACTATTCCTGTGCTTATTGCATAAGCTTTCAATTTATTATAGACCTGTTTATCCAGTTTGTGTGTTATTTATATTTTTAATTCTCCTCTTTCTCACTGCCTACTTTTTTTTTAGCCATCTTAATGCTCTCAAAACTTTCACAGTAGCATGGCAAGGAATACATTTCACTGCTTTGTTGTGAAATACTAGAGTATGGAGATAAATTTAAAATCTTAATTATTTCATATTTTCAGCAGTTTAATACAGTACCTGGTGGGAGAGAAGAATAAATCATTGCTATAATTAAAATTTGACAATTGGCTGTATATTTTAATATTTATTTTACTATTAATATTGCAAACAGCATTTAAAAGCTAACTATATGCAAAATATTCCGAAAAAGAATTATGTGATAGAAGAGAAAGAAGAAAAAGATACATAGTTTTCAGCCTGACAATCACATCTTCTATTTGTTTAATGCAATTTTCAAAGTACTCTCACTTTGAAATAATATTTATTTCTTCAGTAATACATATTGAATATCTCAGATACACAGTACATTCAGAGGGTCTGAGGTAGCTTTTGGATACACATTAAATTACTCACTGATAGAAATTGTCTCATTAGTTTCAACTAGATACCCAGCTCTTAATAGATACCACTTTACTGAGTAAATATACACCAGGGCTTACCTGCTAGCTCAGTGATAAGCAATGCAGGAGATGTGTAGGAGACTAGAGTTCAATTCCTGAGTCAGGAAGATCCCCTGGAGGAGGAAACTCCAACCCACTGCAGTATTCTTGCCTGGGAAATCCCATGGACAGAGGACCTTGGCAACCTACAGTCCAGGGAGTTGCAGAGTCAGACATGACTGAGCGACTGAGGGAGCAAGCATGATTATACACTAGCTACCATATTAAGTAATTTATCAACAATAATAACACTTGGAATTCACTGAACACATCCGAGCCATGTTCTGTGTGGGGATCTGCTGTGTTACTGATCATCTTGCAAACAGACGCCCTAACTGCCTTAGTTTTGTACTCTTTCCAGGGATGTTTATATAGCAAATATCCTCGGAAGATACAGAGATCGTTTCCACTAGACCAAAGGAGCAAGTATACTTTGTAGTTGCCTGAGATCAGAGTTTCTTCCTGTAACAAGTCCACTGCAAGCGCAGCCTCCTCCTGGTCAGGGCTTCGCCTCATGGGAGGTAGAGCTCAGGCCACCAGCATCATCACTGATCCCTCACTATGGCTGTGAGGGACAGCCCTTCATCTCTGACCCAGGAGTCTTCCATCTTTTGCTGGCATCCGTGAAACTGCAGTAGGCTAATTTGTTAGTAGGATAATACTTATCAGTAGGGTAAAACCTCAGGCCCTTCAGAATTCTTGACACTGATGTGTGTTTTACATATGCTCCTTCACTGAATCTCCTCAACAAAATATTCAGATTGTCCCGATTCTGTTGTTCAGTTGCTAAGTTGTGTCCAACTCTTTTTGACCCCATGGTTGCAGCACATCATGGCTGTCCTTCACTGTCTCCTGGAGTTTGGTTAAACTCATGTCCATTGAGGCAATGATGCCATCCAACCAGCTCCTCCTCTCATCCTCTGTCGCCCTCTTCTCTTTTTGTTTTCAATCTTTCCCAGCATCAGGGTCTTTCCCAAAGAATCAGTTCTTCACATCAGGTGCTCAAAGTATTGGAGCTTTGGCTTCAGCATCAGTCCTTCCAATGAATATTCAGGGTTGAATTCCCTTAGGATTGGCTGGTTTGATCTCCTTGATGTCCAAGTATCTTCACCAGCACCACAATTCGAAAGCCTCAATTCTAGGGTGCTCAGCCTTCTTTATGGTCCAACCTCACATCTGTACATGACTACTGGAAAACCATAGCTTTAACTATATGGACCTTTGTTGGCAAAATGATGTCTCTACTTTATAATACACTGCCAAGTTTTATCATAACTTTCCTCCCAAGGAGCAAATATCTTTTAATTTTGTGGCTTCAGTTACCGGCTGCAGTGATTTTGGCACCCAAGAAAAGAAAATCTGTCACTATTTACACTTTTTCCCCATCTATTTGCCATGAAGTGATGGGATTCAACGTCATGATCTTAGTTTTCTGAATGTTGTTTTAAGCCAGCCTTTTCACTCTTTCACCCTCATCAAGAGGCTCTTCAGTTCCTCCTCAATTTCTGCCATTAGAGTGATATCATCTGCATATCTGAGGTTGTTGATATTCCTCCTGGCAATCTTGATTCCGGCTTGTGATTCATCCACCTGGCATTTCACATGATGTACTCTGCATGCAAGGGAAATAAGCAGGGTGACAATATATAGGCTTGTCTACTCCTTTCCAAATTTTGAACCATTTCATTGTTCCATGTCCAGTTCTAACTGTTGCTTCTTGACCAGCATATAGATTCTAGTATTCCCATCTCTTTAAGAATTTTCCAGTTTATTGTGATCCACATAATCAAAGGCTTTAGGATAGTTAATAAAAAAGAAGTAGATGTTTTTCTGGAATTCCCTTGCTTTTTCTCTGATCCAACAGATCTTGGCAATTTATCTCTGATTCCTCTGCCTTTTCATCTGAAAGTTCTCAGTTCACGTACTGCTAAAGCCTGGCTTGAAGGATTTTGAGTATTATTTTGCTATCAGGTGAAATGAGCATAATTGTTTGGCAGCTTGAACATTCTTTGGCACTGCCTTTCTTTGGGACTGAAATGAAAACTGACCTTCTCCAGTCCTGTGGCCACTGCTGAGTTTTCCACATTTGCTGGCATATTGAGTGCAGCACTTTCACAGCATCATCTTTTAGGATTCTAAATAGCTCAGCTGGAATTCCATCACCTTCACTAGCTTTGTTTGTAATGATGCTTCCTAAGGCCCACTTGACTTCACACCCCAGGTTGTCTGCCTCTTACATGAATGACCACACCATCTTGGTTATCCAGGTCATTAAGACCTTTTTAATACAATTCTGTGTATTCTTGCCGCCTTTTCTTACTCTCGTCTGCTTCTGTTAGGACCTGGTGTTTCTGTCTTTTATTGTCCTCATCTTTGCTTGAAAATTTCCCTTGGTATCTCCAATTTTCTTGAAGAGTCCATATTTTAGAGATAAAGAATCCATGGCTTAGAGATGTCAAAAACCCGCTCAAGGTCACAGAGCTGGTCTTTCCCCACCCACTTCCCAATCCTTGCTGCTCACAGTGAATGCCCTGCTTCTAGCCTGGGGTGTAAGCATCCACAAGTATGAGTGTGAGGAATGTCTCTAGGAGAACATACTGATGGAGGCGGGGGAGCCAGCGGGCCTGGGAGAGGAGTAATAAGCCCTTTCCCAGAGAGAGGAGTTGCTTTTGGTTCTGTGGGTCAAGCTCCACACTTGTGCTCTATGAGACAGATGGGACAAAAGTGGTGAGTCAGAGAGAGAGGTTGAAGAGCTGTGTTTTGGAAAGTGATTCTATTGCAAGAACTGTCACAGGGAAAGAATCAGGCTGGGCTTAGAAGAAAGAAGGGGGGCCAAAGTCAGAGAGGAAAGAGATGGAAGCACAGGCAGCACCAGGGAGGCTATTATTGCTCAAAACCCAGGTGTGGTGGAACTAGAGGCACACCCACGGGCAGAATTCTCACTTCAGAGCTGCTGAGAATAAGGTGACCTATCAAACTCTCAGATCTGACTCATTCTGAGAAGTTGCTCTGGAAACAAGGAAGCCTATCAGCTACCAAATCTGTTAACCTAGAGTGTCTTTCCCCTTGACTCAGAGAGAGGACAGAGGCACAGGGATGAGCCCGAGATCCTCCGGGGTGTAGATGGACCAACAGCACAGGGGCAGGAACACTCCCGGGCTGACAGGCCCTGTGGGCAATGACAGGAGCCTGTGCCCTGCGGGGAAACAGGAAGTGGGTCCCCTCATGCCTGACTTCTGCCCCTGGACGGCAGTTTCTCAGTGGGAAAAGCAACACGGGCTGCCGGCCTAGCGTTTCAGTAGGAAAATGTGAGTGTGAAGAGGAATCAAATGACTTTCCTCATATCTCAAATTGTGCAGATAGAAATAGATGGACAATCATGATTTCCATACACTGGGACTTGCGTGTGTGCGTGTGATCCTTTTGGGAAAATTTACAAGTGCTATTAATAGCCTTTGACCTTAGAGATACATCACTGTCAAACAGAAGAAGTTATAATTAGGAAGCACAGTCTAAGAGGTAAAGGCAAAGGTCAGACCATGCACTAAAATACTGCTTAATATACAGAGCACTGTGCAAAAGTGCTGATGCAGGAGAAGTAAGTATTGATTAAATCAGATGCTTCAAATCCCTGCTAATGCCATAAAATTTAATGGATTACAAAGGGAACGCACAAACCACAAGGAAAGCTATGAGAAACACAGCTTCAGCGACTCTCCTAATTAAGGCAAGTTCAGAACACATATCCTGATTTTTTTTTAATCCAAACCTTTAAAAATGCAATAAAAATGGCATCTTTATTTATATATGCCTGACAAAGCTTTCCATTCCTTCTTCTTGCAGAGAATTTACTACTCACATTAGGAATGGCCCTGGAGACTGCAAGGCTGTTGTTTTTCTTTACGGCCAACAGAATGTGGGTTTTGAAAAAGTTCAAGCCAAACATCCCCTCAGTCCTCGACCAGACTCCCTGCTCAGGGCTGTCAGTGTGCCCAACAACCGTGGTGGAGGGCAGCTCAGGTCACCTCTCCCCATTGTCATTCTCTGTGGTCAGTCAAGGCTCCAAGAAGGACCTTAATGGGAGGCCTTGTTCTCTTTCTGCTTTGCTTCGGGAGGAAGATGACTGTTCAGCTTATCGTGAGCAGTCTTAACAGCTCTCCTCAGAGCAGGACAGGACAACCCCACCCGGTGATGGGAGTGCATTCACTCGCCCCCTCAATTTTATCCTTGGCACATCTGCCAGTGACCCCTTCCAAAGAAGCCTGAGCCTGTGATTCTTCACTTTGCAAACAAGGATTCATAGTTACACAAAAGAGACACTGACTCTGGATTTCCTAATTAGAAAAGGAATGTTCTGGAAGGAGGACAGAGAGGGTCAAAAATGCAGCCTAGGGAACCTGGTTTGGAAAACAGACATGCATCCAGGGAGGCAAAGCCCAGCCAAGATGCTGTTGTTGTTCGTGTCTGACTCTTTGAAACCCCATGGAGTGCTGCATGCCAGGCATCCCCATCCTCCACTATCTCCCAGGGTTTACTTAAGTTCATGTCCATTGAGTTGGGATGCCATCCAACCATCTCATTCTCTGACATTCCCTTCTTCTCCTGCCTTCAATCTTTCCCAGCATCAGTGTCTTTTCCAATGAGTCAGGCGGCCACCTTTGCATCAGGTGGCCAAAGTATCGGAGCTTCAGCATCAGTCCTTCCAGTGAGTATTCAGGGTTGGTTTCCTTTAGGATGGACTCGTCTGACGAGGGCACAGCCAAGATGAGGGCACAGAAACGATTTGCTCAGAACACTGCTCTAAGCACCCCTTCCTGTGGCTGGACTACAGCTCGGCTCACCTCCACACTGTAGAAACAATCTCTTTTGACTCTCGGAATTCAAAGTCCTGGGCCCAAGCATGAATCTGGGTCCCATGCCTACCCCAGACCTGCCTGGTGGCTATAGGAGGGAACGTCTGCCTCCAGAACAGGCTGGTCTGCGGATGCCAGGGATCCACCAACTCGACACTTTTCCGTAAACCTCCATTGCCTATGGCTTAGAGTCCAAGTCCCTTACCTGCCATAGAAGTGAGGTAAGTGAGGTCCCAGTTTTTCTGAGTCTTGTTTTTAATTTTTATCCTAGAATAATTATTGGGGCTTCTTTCACTCTCAAAAGTGCCTGGGTTTTTAAAAATTACATGGTCACCCTACTTATGAAGCTCTTCATGACATGGCCCCTGTGTACCTTTTCGACCTCACTATTCCCTGATCCTTCTTTATTCTCCAGCATAACAAAAATCTTCTGGTTCCTTATGTACAAATGCTATTTTTATGTCCAAGTCTTTGCTCATACTTCCTCTCTGCCTGGAATCTTCTTTACATGGTCTCCACCCCACCCTTTAATACCTACAATCCTTCTTGTGTTACAGATAAGTTATCTACCCCCATTCTTGTTTTCTGTTTGTACATACATCTCTCCATGTGTGTTTACCCGACTGTGTTGCCATCATCTGTTTTGGAATCTAACTGCTCCCTTAGACTGCGAGGTCCCAGGACTTGTTCACCTTTGATCCATCAGAACTGAGCACAGTGTGTAACACGTCTAAAGTGATGCTCCCGGGACTTCCCTGGTGGTCCAGTGGCTAAGACTCTGTGCTCCCAATGCAGGGGGCCCAGGTTCGATCCCTGGTTGAGGAACTAGATCCCTCATACCACAATTAACAACCCAGCATGCTGCAATGAAAAATGAAGATCCCTCATGTCACAGCTAGGACCCGGTACAGACAAATAAGTTAATTAAAATAAATATTTAATAAATAAATAAAGTGATGCTATCAAAAACATGTGATGAATGACTGAGTCCTGCAAGTTTGAAATAAAAGGTTGGTGAGACAGTTATCATGATGGGGCAATAAGTGAAAAGAAAGAGAGGCAAGGAAAGAATACAAAAGAGAGTTAAATTACTAAACTGACCGTAGAAGGGAAGGGTGGTTAGTCATCCAGATCACATGCCTGGGAGTCATTCTTCAAGCCAATCTCAGAGCCCAAAGGGGTTCGATGGATGGGGTGGCACAGAGTCTGAAAGGGAGAGGAATGGTGTATCCCGTTGGTATGTTAGATTTTAGAGCAAGATCCTAAGGTCCAATCCATAGACAGGCCACGTAGCTGGAGGAGGATGAAAGAGACCTCAGGCACACATATACCCTGCCTTCTCTAGAACACAGCAAGCCCACCATGGGCTTCTTGATGTCCAGCCTATGGTCAGGTCTGAACCCTGGTCCTGGACTAGTAGAAATATCAAGCTAAGGAGCAGTGGCACCTACCCTTCAGCAGGGCTAGGAAAGACAGAGGCTATCACCTGCAATTAATGAAAACTGTGAGCAAGGCTTTAGAGGAACAGGCTCTGTTTGGAGGGGGCAGGGAGCATCCATATGCTTACCCTCTGAAGAATCCAATACACACGCTCAGGTCTACTAAATGACATATTCATCTTCCTTCAAGGCAAAAAGGAACATCTGTCACCAGGCCCTTGACTTCATTTCCATTGTGAATACTAAGCTTCATCAGATGCCAAGTCAAGTCACAGAACGCAGAAAGCTTAAAGGCCAGGGCAGCAAGCGCGGCCCCACAGAACTGCCCCTTCAGAGTTCACAGTGGGCCCCAAGGTGTCCCCATAGCTTGTCTTTGTCAAGTGCTTTCTTGTCTAAGTGTTATTTCTTTGTTACTCATTTTGCTCTGGGTCAGGGCTTTTCCAGAAACAAAATAGTACTTTTTCTCTGTTGATTCTAACATTATTCTTATTGAGGAGAAGACAGAGACAGAAATGGTTAGGAAACTGCAAAAAAGATACAGAAGATGTCTGTGATTGCCAGCTGAGCGTGTGATGGGTTTGGAATCAGACCCGAGCTCTAGTCTCAGCTCTTCCACTGATCAGATGCTTGCTTCTCAATGAGCTGCTTCTCACAGCTTTTATATTCCTTACTTTGATTTTGGGTAGTTCTTAGATGCAGGTTCGATCACTGGGTCAGAAAGATCCCCCAGAGAAGCAAATGGCAATTCAATCCAGTATTCTTGCCTGGAGAATCTCCATGGACAGAGGAGCATGGCAGGCTACTTTACATGGGATCACAAAAGAATAAGACATGATTTAGTGGCTGAACAAGTTCTTTGCACATACCACATATGTAGTAAATATTAGCTATTACACGATTTCATGTACAAGATATATCAAGCAGTGCATGTGTGACTGCCAAGTCATTTTAGTCACATACAACTCTGAGCAATGCTATGGGCCATAGCCCACCAGGCTTTTCTGTCCATGGGGTTCTCTAGGCAGGAATACTGGAGTGGGCTGCCATGCCCTCCTCCAGGGGATCTTCCCGACCCAGGGATCGAACCCGAGTCTCTTATGTCTCCTGCATTGGCAGGCTACCTGGGAAGCCATATTAAGCAGTGCTGGTCCCTAAACCAACTAGGTAGAGGGAGAATAATCCCTCTCTTTACTAAGCTTGAATGGTATGCATCTGTCTCTATATCATCAACACTGTTTAAAATCAACTTCCAAAATTCAGACTCCCAGTACATCCAGAACCTGGAATGTCCCAAATTCTAGAGCATCAAGACCTTGCCAGTATAACTTAGGGTTCTAAGCCCCTAATGTCTTGAAAAACATTTCTGTTTCCCCAGGATGTTTCTTTATCACTTAGGAAAATAGCAATAACACCCTTATCAGCAAACCACAAACTCTTATTTAAGGAGATGTTGTCTAGTTGAGCAAAATTTCATTGAACCTGAATTATTTGTTTTCTACCTAGGAAATTACAGATAATTAACTTATTCTCTAATAAATTCCAGCAAGGCTTTCCTGTAGAAAAATCTAAAAGTGATATTTAGAACTATTCTTTCCTCTTAAAAATTTATATTACTGGAAGCCCTTAGCTGAACTAAATCAACCTTGAAATTTGAGATGCTGGTGTGTACTACAGTACCCTGGGATCCAGTGGCAATGCAGTGGTGAAATTAGGAGAGGTCATGAAATAAGACCCAGATGCATGTTCCCTTCCTTAATCCTTCCATCTCCTCAGATTCTTGTGATCCTCTTGCCCCTATTTGGACAGTTTCCTCTTATGATGATGCTGCATTCTTGCATCAGGCAAGTCTGCTCCCTTCCTTTTATGGAGGGGCTTGGCAGGCACAGCCCTTTTAAAGCCTCCACCCAGGCAGGTCCCCAGATCTCTGGGGTACCAGCCTGGGGCCAGATCAAGAAGGGCCTGAAGTCAAGAAACCCCTGAAATTCTCTCTAAGGTTATTATCTTTTCATTCACTATTGAAATTATTCCTCTTCCAGCATCACATGTAAGCCTTCCTGACAGCTTCTGAATGTCCATAGAGAAGGGATTTAGTGGTAGCAATCTACTTTAAAAGGGAGCTAAAGGACTAGCCTTGAAGCTACGTGCATGGAAAGTACACAGTTTGGGGTTGGGTAATATATTCTAGGTGATTTCCCTGGTGGCTCAGAGGTTAAAGCGTCTGCCTCTAATGCCAGAGACCCGGGTTAGATTCCTGGATCGGGAAGATCCCCTGGAGAAGGAAATGGCACCCTACTCCAGTACTCTTGCCTGGAGAATCCCATGGAGGGAGGAGCCTGGTAGGGTACACCCTATGGGGTCGCAAAGAGTCGGACACGACTGAGCGACTTCACACTTCACACCATATATTCAAAGTCAGTTTTNATTCCTGGATCGGGAAGATCCCCTGGAGAAGGAAATGGCACCCTACTCCAGTACTCTTGCCTGGAGAATCCCATGGAGGGAGGAGCCTGGTAGGGTACACCCTATGGGGTCGCAAAGAGTCGGACACGACTGAGCGACTTCACACTTCACACCATATATTCAAAGTCAGTTTTTTAAAATAAATCTGTATAAAGATACATAATACAAAACGTATCTTTCATTGTCGTGATGAGACAATGAGCAGTTAGGGGAGATAGTGCAGGCAAAAGGCCCAGATGATCCGGGGACACCGTATTACGGTTTCAGCCTTCCAGAGAGTCTCAGTACACCCAGTGAAGAATGAGCCTTTAACCTCTGCCTCCAGTCTAGGGAACTTTTTCAGGGCTGTAAGCCAGGCCGTGGGCACCTCTGGGATGGAGCTGCCGCTGAGCATGCACTTCTAGTGCACCAGGGACTGTGCCTCCTGGAACCTGATGCTCTGGTGCAGTTTCCTTCTTCACCGCTGCCCTCCCTACTTCCCTGGGTGGTGGTGGTTTAGTCACTAAGTAGTGTCCGACTCTTGGTGACCCTGTATAGCCCACCAGGCTCCTCTGTCCATGGAATTTCCCAGACAAGAATATTGGAGTGGGTTGCTGTTTCCTTCTCCCAACCCAGGGATTGAACCGAACCAGGGATTGAACCTGGGTCTCCTGCATTGCAGGCAGGTTCTTTACTGACTTAGCCACCGGGGAAGCCCTCTCTACTCCCTTAACTCAAGGCAAATCTCTCCTAAACTTCCTGAGCCACAGGAGAATGTTGGTTATGGTCCATGGGTCTCACCCAAGGAGAATCAACTCAAGATATTTTGGTTGTCTATAAAGAGTTTGCTTCTACAATTTCTATCTTCTCCGGTTTTCCTTGGTTTAGAAATAACACGCGTTTGAGTAAACTCCAGGAGTTAGTGATGGACAGGCAAGCCTGGCGTGCTGCGGTCCATGGGGTTGCAAAGAGTCAGACACGACTGTGACTGAACCGAACTGAACTGAAAGGCTTCCCACGTGGCACAGTGACAAAGAAGCTGCCTGCCAATGCTGGAGAGGCAAGAGATGCAGGTTCAATCCCTGGTTCAGTTCAGGAGGATTCCCTGGAGTAGGAAATGGCAACCCACCCCCATATTCTTGCCTGGGAAATTCCATGAACAGAGGAGTCTGAAGGGCTACAGTCACAAAGGGATCACAAAGAATCAGACACGACTGAGCACACACACAAAGGCTAAAGTAATCATCCCGACATAAACCTTACTTTCCCAGGCTACCCTGACCCCTCTTCGATATTATATTGGGAAAACGAGCCTGGTCCACGCTTTTTTCTCTTCCAGGTCCCCTCCTCTCCCCAACAGTTCCCAAGTCTCTAGCAAACTGAGGTAGGCTCTTTTTTCTCAGTTCTCGCTATTCTCTCCTCTACCACATGGTGGCACTATTCTCCGGCAGCTTTTTTCCTGCCCCTGGTTAAGAATGAGGCTGCTGATAGAGACCTCAGAGTTGCAAGAAATTCCTGCACCCGGATTTAGGGTGAATATTAGGTGGTGCAGTGGTAAAGAATGTACCTGCCGATGCAGAAGACACGGGTTAGAACCCTGGGTTGGGAAGATCCCCTGGAAGAGGAAACACACTTCAGTATTCTTGCCTGAAAAATTCTGTGGACAGAGGAGCCTGGTGAGCTACAGTCCATGGGGTCGCAAAGAGATGCTTGAGAATACTTGAAACTCATCAGCCTGCATTAAATTTAAAAGTGCCCCCTCTCCATGAAACATGAATCAGAACCTAAGGACAGAGTTCAATATCTTGAATCTCCAAACTTAAAGCAAGTTTCCTGTTAGAGGGAGTATAGCATCCTAAGGTCCATCTTTGAGTCAGAAGTCACTTGTACCATTTTCCCCAAGAGGCCTTCATATAAATAAGACTCCCAGATGATTCCCCATGATGTCCCTACTCTAGATTTCATCACATCCATAATACTCACGCCACTTCCTCCCACAGCAGAGAGACTCCAGGCTTTGAGATCAGGTCTGTGGCTAAACTCAAGTTCCGTCCTTACTGGTTAGTAGCCAAATACTCCTGCTAAGTTTCAGTTTCTTCAGATACAAAGTGGGAATAACAATACTTATGTCAATAACAATACTTGCATGGGATGTTCTATACAAAACATGGTACTCTGTATATAGTAGATGATCAGTAAATGCTTGTTCCCTTTTCCTCTCCTTATCCACATGCTCAACTCCTTCACTCGGTAATCTTTGCCCAGACTCCAGGGCCCATCAAGCTAATCTACTTTCAATGGTGTATGCTGTGCTCAGTTGTGTCTGACTCTTTGCAACCCCATGGATTTTAGCCCGCCAAGCTCCTCTGTACATGGAATTTTCCAAGCAACAATACGGGAATTGGTTGCCATTTCCTTCTCCAGGAGATCTTACCAACCCAGGGATCGAACCTGTCTCCTGCATTGACCCACAGATTCTTACACTAGCACCACCTGGGAAGCCTACTTTCAATATGAAATGAATGAAAGTCACTCAGTCATATCCAACTCTTTGCAAGCCCATAGACGATATAGTAGTAGTTAGTAGTAGTTTGTCGCTCAGTCGTGTCCGACTCTTTGCGACCCCATGAACTATAGCCTACCAGGCTCCTCCCTCCCTCCATGGGATTCTCCAGGTGAGAGTACTGGAGTAGATTGCCATTTCCTTCTCCAGGGTATCTTCCCGACCCAGGGATTGAACCCGGGCCTCCCGCATTGCAGGCAGATGCTTTAACCTGAGCCAACAGGGAAGGCCATAGACTATATAGTCCCTGGAATTCTCCAGGCCAGAAAACGGCAGTGGGTAGCCGTTTCCTTCTTCAGCAGATCTTTCCAACCCAGGGATTGAACCCAGGTCTCCCACACTGAAGGCAGATTCTTTACCAGCTGAGCCACCAAGGAAGCCCAAGAATACTGGGGTGGGTCGCCTATCCCTTTTCCAGCAGATCTTCCCCACCCAGGAATCAAACGAGGGTCTCCTGCATTGCAGGCAGATTCTTTACCAGCTAAGCTACCAGGGAAGTCTTTTCAATATACAGCTCTATTTATTTACTTATCTAACCAACAATTATGACTCCCTGGTGGCTCAGTAGGTAAAGAATCTGCCTGCAATGCAGGAGACCTGGGTTTCATTCCTGGGTCATGAAAATCCCCTGGAGAAGAGAATGGCAACCCACTCCAGTATTCTTGCTTGGAGAATTCCATGGAAGAGGAATCTGGCAGCTACTATCCATGAGGTTGCAGAGTTGAGTATGGCTGAGCAACTAACACATACACAAACAGCAATTACCACCGTGACCTACAGGAGATGAGGTTTTAACTGCAAGATTATAAAGCAAAGACAAAAATGCTTTACTTTTTAGCATAGGATTTTAACTGGTTAAGAAGATGAAGACACTAATAGTGGCTTAAACAAGGTTGAAGTTTGTCCTCTTGCAAACTGGTTTCCTCTGATAGGAGCTCCCCACATGGACACCCAGGCTTCTTCTAAGATGTCACTCATCCATTCCTAGACTATTGCATTTGCTCTATAGCTCAAGGAGCCATACCATCATATCTGCCTTGCAGCCATCAGAAAAAGGGAAAAGCAAAGAAAGTGGACAAGCTGTATCTCCCTAAGAACACACTAGAAGTTTCTCATTCACACTCAAGTCCAAGAAGACTGAGAGATCAGAGGCTGCTATGTAATCAGTTGAAAATGCTATTTCAGTGGAGGAGAGGGAATAGTATGCGAGAAAACCCACAGTTGCTGCCAGAGTGCTAATCAGGAGTTTCTCTCTGCCAAAACAAATAGCAAAGCCAGGATAATCTGTGTAAGCCGAAAACTATCCAAGCTGCAAGTAACGACCCATTTATTTCAAACAAATCCATAAAGAAAATTTAACATCAGCCTGGAACACATATATAAATGACAAAGACTTTCAGCTAAATCAAGGGAATATAGCCATATAAAAAAACATTAAATGTTTTATCCTATAAAATCACTGGTTCTTAGAGCTGGTGAGGATCCTAAAGGTGATTTAGTAAAAAACCTTCCACTTAATGCAAACATTTTCTTTACAGTAACCTTGACCACAGCTATCCCAATTTTTGTCAGAACACTTTCGGGCAATGGATCCTGTAGCCTGAAGGTCCACAGTCCCTGGGAGTTGTGGACAAAGGCAGAAAGAGCAAGCTGGCAGGGGACAGTGGTCAGAGTCTGCATCTAGGGTACTCAGCCATGTGCATGACCATGATATAATAGCTCCCACCCTGGGATCAGTTAAGAGTAGGAAGCATGGTAAAGGGAGAGGGATTCTCACTGGTTTGTATTTAGAGGTAAATTTTTAAAAATGTGCATATATATTATATATATATATATATTTTTTTTTTCCTGAAACATAGGTTTGAAAGCCCCAGAACAGATGATTTTTGCCACAGCTATCTATGCCTGAAAGGAGTAGCTCTCAAAAATATTGCATTAAAGGAGCCTATGAGATGTTTGGGTGGAGATTTCAAGTAAACACCTAGGCATATGTATCTGGAGGTCAGGGAGAAGGTCCCTAATTATATTTAATCAGCTGCCTGTGCCCGTGCCCAGTCACTTCAGTCATGTCCAACTCTTTGCGACTCTTTGGACTGTAGCCTGCCAGGCTCCTCTGTCCATGGGCTTCTCCAGGCAAGAAACTAGAGTGGGTAGCCACGCCCTCCTCCAGGGGATCTTCCCAACCCAGGGACTGACCCACATCTCCTGCATTACAGGTAGATTCTCTACTGCTGAGCCACGGGGGAAGCTCATTTAATGATCCACACAGAGTTTATACTTGAAGTATTGAGATAGAAGAACTAAAAGAAAGAGAGATAAAAGAAGCCAGGAAAGAACCTCTCTTTTAGAAAATGGAAAGTAGAAATGCTAGAAAAGGAGGCAGATGAAGAAGCATTTTAATTAATAAATAAAAGATGTGAATTTCTGGCAGATCCCTCATTTATGGGACATGGAATTCTGAGATGCGAACCCAGTGAGGGTTCCTGAGGTCAGGCTTTGACATGCATTCAGGCTGTAAGATAAGTCATGGTTAGTAATAACTGCACAATTGCACTCATCTCACACGCTAGTAAAGTAATGCTCAAAATCCTCCAAGCCAGGCTTCAGCAACACGTGAACCATGAACTCCCTGATGTTCAAGCTGGTTTTAGAAAAGGCAGAGGAACCAGAGATCAAATTGTCAACATCCGGTGGATCATGGAAAAAGCAAGAGAGTTCCAAAAAAACATCTATTTCTGCTTTATTGACTATGCCAAAGCCTTTGACTGTATGGATCACAATAAACTGTGGAGAATTCTGAAAGAGATGGGAATACCAGACCACCTAATCTGCCTCTTGAGAAATCTGTATGCAGGTCAGGAAGCAACAGTTAGAACTGCACATGGAACAACAGACTGGTTCCAAATAGGAAAAGGAGTACATCAAGGCTGTATATTGTCACCCTGCTTATTTAACTTATATGCAGAGTACATCATGAGAAATGCTGGACTGAAAGAAACACAAGCTGGAATCAAGATTGCCGGGAGAAATATCAATAACCTCAGATATGCAGATGACACCACCCTTATGGCAGAAAGTGAAGAGGAGCTAAAAAGCCTCTTGATGAAAGTGAAGGAGGAGAGCGAAAAAGTTGGCTTAAAGCTCAA
The DNA here is from genome assembly GCA_006410675.1 of Oreotragus oreotragus. Taxonomy (NCBI): domain Eukaryota; kingdom Metazoa; phylum Chordata; class Mammalia; order Artiodactyla; family Bovidae; genus Oreotragus; species Oreotragus oreotragus. The sequence goes on along the minus strand of SJYX01013823.1, from coordinate 250,491 downwards.
CATTCAGAAAACGAAGATCATGGC
>SJYX01013823.1:201103-245261 GCA_006410675.1 Oreotragus oreotragus | reverse complement strand
ATCAATTCTTCGGCACTCAGCCTTCTTCACAGTCCAACTCTCACATCCATACATGACTACTGGAAAAACCATAGCCTTGACTAGACAGACCTTTGTTGGCCAAGTAATATCTCTGCTTTTTAATATGTTATCTAGGTTGGTCATAACTTTCCTTCCAAGGAGTAAGCATCTTTTAATTTCATGGCTGCAGTCACCATCTGCAGTGATTTTGGAGCCCCCAAAAATAAAGTCTGACACTGTTTCCACTGTTTCCCCATCTATCTGCCATGAAGTGATGGGACCAGATGCCATGATCTTAGTTTTCTGAATGTTGAGCTTTAAGCCAACTTTTTCACTCTCCTTCTTCACTTAACCCAAGTTAAATATTTCTAAGATGTATAATATACTGAGTCCCCTTCTGTTACCAAAATTCTAAGTAAAGAGCATTATAGAAAATGCCTTCACTTTATTGGATGGTCTTTGTTTCCACAAAATCACCTTAACTCTGATATAGTCCATTATTGCACAGGTATCATTTTCAACTTTACTTTTGCTATCAATCTTTCAAAAGCAACAAATCAATGAGTTATAGCCACTGAATAGGAAGCATGACTTCACAAATGAAATCCACCCTTGAGTTCAAACACTCCATAAAATGTACTGCTGTAGCTTCCAAGAATCCTAGAGTTCTCCTTCCACAAAGCTGTAATTGTGCATCTTAGAGGTCATAAATCCATGCTGTGTGAAGATTGGGGCTGAGTTAAGTGAAAAGGTCAAAGAAAAGATGATTCTCCCATCAAATGAACAGATTTGTTGGGATATGTGCCCCTTGATGGACTTCCCACATGGCTCAGTGGTAAAGAATCTGTCTGCCAATGCAGGAGACATGGGTTTGATCCCTGGGTGGGGAAGATCCCTGGAGAAGGATATGGTAATCCACTCTAGTATTCTTGTCTGGGAAATTCCATGGACAAAGTCTGGCGAGCTACATTCCATAGGGTCACAAAAAGAGTCGGATGTGACTGAGCAACTAAGCACACACAGGCACACATGCACACATGACCACTGATACACACTATAAATTTAAACACTGATACTTGATACCTTTTTGAGCTAAGTCACCTTGGCGTACAACAGGTTAATTGAATCATTTGGAAAGGTTCAGAGTAAAACTGCCAGGTTCAGCCTAGCTCAAACACTGAAGGTTTTTGTATTGGCTAAAGAATTAGGAACTAATTATCCATTTTCAAATTTTAAGGTATTGCAAAGTAGAGATAGTGAAAATAATTGCTTGGTTCATGTGCTGTCAATCATCCTGAGGTTGCTGGAGCTTTGACTGCGTGGTTCTGTGTAGAAGTGGGCTATGAGCCAATCTCTTCAGGAACAATCACTTATCCCCCTTTGTTATGCTGTAGAAAGTTAAGTGGTGGATTCATTGAACTAAAATAGCATTGATAAACATTACAAAATTCATTGTAAAAATCAATAGGAATCCCGCAGGCAATTCTACTGGACTGGTGTGCTGCGATTCATGGAGTCGCAAAGAGTCAGACACGACTGAGCGACTGAACTGAACTGAACTGGACTGAGTAATAACTGAAGGATCAGCTCCATGTTTTAGAGAGGAGCAGTTAAGGGAAGGGAGGGTCCTTTCCCCAAGGCTAAGTAAGAAAATGAGAGAGTCACCAGCAGAGGACATCAGTGCCCAGGAGGCTGGGGTCTGACCAAGGTCACTGGCAGTGAGACAAGAAAATAGGGTACAGAGAGCAGGAGTGACCTGGAACAACCCAACTTGAAATGACAAGAAGGACATGCAGGGAAAATGTCATGTTTGGGCTGGCACCTTAGTATGACCTGTGACAATCAGAGTAAAATATATGAAACATGAAAGAATTCCCTGGACATCTCCAAAGATGTTGAGAAAGAAAACTCAGTGAAACACTTAACTTCTTTCAAGGGAGTCATGATTCTTTGCATATAAAAGTTTATTTCTGTGATCATAGCTTGGCAAAGTCCAGGATATACAGATCACAGAGAAGGAAAATTAAATTTTCAAGGTTTGGTATAAATGGTGTTTCATGCTCTAGACAGAATGAGAAATATGGAGATCAAAAAAAAAAAAAATTCCTTAGATGAGTGGCCGGTTTTATTAGTGACCTTGAAGAGGTTTAAGAAAGAAGATGGGGTAGAAAGCAAATTCAAGCGAATGAAGAGATAAGTGAATATGCAGAATGCATAGGCTGCAAGAATTGACTATGCTTTCAAGAAGTTTGTGGAAAGAGGAAAGAGATGGGATCACAGAAAACAGGATAAAGAGACTGAAGGGAGAATGGTTGGCAGAGAGAGTAGAGAAGGATGTGAGGAGTGGCTGGAGAGATCCCCTAGAGGCAGGGCTCAGCCTCTGGAACCAGCTGGACCCCAGCCTGAGGCGGGGCTCTGCCCTTCAGGAAAGATGAGATTTAGCTTCTGTCAGGGTGAAGTAGAGCAGTTACTTCGGGTGAATGACTTAGCACTGCGCCAGTGATAACTGAGACACTGCTGGTGGGAGCAGAGAACTGGGCGGGGATAGACAGAGCCTTGAGAGGCCACCCAGGAACCAGCCCCACAGCTCTGGGCAGCAGGAGGTTCCTGTCGGGAAAGAAGGAAGATAGGAGTCGATCCGGCTGTGACTCTGGTCAGGTGACCTTCGTGAGTGGACTGTCGGCCTGCAGCCTGTCACCCACACTGAATCAGGGCCTGGGACAGGAGTGAGCATCTTGTGTTCCCATCTCCCTCTGCTAAGACTTAGACACACACGCTGCTGCTGCTAAGTCGCTTCAGTCGTGTCCTACTCTATGCGACCCCATAGACGGCAGCCTGCCAGGCTCCCCCATCCCTGGGATTCTCCAGGCAAGAACACTGGAGTGGGTTGCCATTTCCTTCTCCAATGCATGAAGGTGAAAAGTGAAAGTGAAGTCACTCAGTCATGTCCGACTAGTAGCGACCCCATGGACTGCAGCCTACCAGGCTCCTCTGTCCATGGGATTTTCCAGGCAAGAGTACATAGTTTCACTCAAAAAAGTCAAACAGATTTTCCCTCTAAGATTCCAGTAATAAAATAAAACTCTGGGGGAATTAAAAAGTCAGCTATTACTTAGAAAATGAACTTATGGATGCCTGGGGAAAGCAGGGGACAGTGGCCTGGCTTTGTAGTACGAGTAGGAGTGTGCCAGGCAGAAAAGGAAATCAGACATAGTAAACAGAAAGATTAATACCGTAAGGGCAAGGAATTAAAAGTATCGTGCGTTGAAATAAGGGGCTTCCCAGGTGGTACTGTTGGTAAAGGACACGCTTGACACTGCAGGAGACATAAGAGACACAGGTTTGATCGCTGGGTCAAGAAGATTCCCTGGAGGGGGACATGGCAAGACACTCCAGTCTTCTTGCTTGGAGAATCCCATGAACAGAGGAGCCTGGGGTCGCACAGAGTCAGACAGGCCTGAAGCAAGTTAGCACGCGCACACACGTTGAAAGGAGAATAACAAAATGTTCAATACGGCAAAATCAAGGGCTGTATGCAGCGCTTTGAAAGGTCACTATTTTGCTCAGAAAGCCAGGAGCAGACGAGGACGTGTTTTCTGTAGGTGCTGGGACTTTATCCTGTGAACATCAAAACACCAGCAAAGTTGTAAGCACAAGCAGATCTGCATTTTGAGAACTCAGGTAGCAGCCAAGAATATGATCCAGAGCCAGAGCCATGAGAGAAAGATGACTCTGTCACAATAATCCAGTGCAGAGGAAGAAGCAAAGCACCAAGATCACTAAGAGGACTCCATCTCAGAAGACTGGCAGCTGGCCCCTCTAATAGGACATAAAGAAAAACAGCTTCCCCAGGGGAAGATTGTAAGTTCATCTCAGGTCTTGCTGTGGATGAGGGAATGCCTGACCAGTAGGCAGTTAAAATGGATATCATTAGCAACAAATACCATAATAATATTAAGATCAAGTATGTCTCAGATGCTCCCCCCAGCCACCAACTGGTAATTTTTCCAAAAACAAACAAGCTTGATTTGGCATGAATTCTTTTTAGTGACATGGATGCCACGAAAATGCATGGAACTTTAAATAACAGCAATGGATAACAACTGGTGACTTCCATTTCCTTTTTTCAGCATTTACAAACCATCTGCTTAACATTTTATTTAATAACAAAAATCCATGGCGACTCAATTGTTCATACGTTTTAGAAATTCTCTTTTCTTTTTTCTTTTTGAAAATCGAAGCATTGTGCATCTCTAAATGTCTTCATTATGTTAGCCTCCATAATTCCTAAGAAATGAATGACAACTTCTTGGCATTCTACCTGCACATCTTCTCAGGACTCAGGGACGCTGTTCTTTCAGGTCTGGGGTTTGATCTCACTAAAGGCAATGAATTCTTCATTTGTTACCCTGAGCTAGAGTGGCTTGGAATTCCTTTTTTAAATTGCTTGTTTAGGTTTTCCAATTTCGAAATTCTTTTTCTGGGTAATGAGTATGAAAACAAAATAGGACTTGAGCAGTTCTGCTTTTTCTTTGTCAGAAACATTCCTTGTTTCGTGTCTCTAACACGTTATATCAAAATTGACATGTTACTGTCCTTAACATTTTGGAGAGTCTTGGTATATCCTTGTCTGCAGGTTTCCTAAGACTGGTCACACTGATTTATGCCACTCTTGTATTCAGTCTTAGCCCTGTGTCCCTCCCTCCATGTTTTATGAATATGCCACCTGTGGATCTTTTATCTGAGATCCTCAGTACATCCTCATTGAAGACATGTGTAAGAGCAATGTCAGAGTGATGTTATTTAGACCAGCCTGTGTTTCTTGCCAGTTGGTGTTTTTGATGAAACTAATACTTATCTTTTCCCTTCACAGTTTTCATTCTGATTTTTCCAAGTCCAGTGAATATGTCTGGTAATAACCAATATTCTTGACATCAAACCCCAGGATGACAGAGTCACTTCCTTCAACATTCAGATCACCATCATGCACCCGTGTGATCTCCTCTTTGTTGGTGATGCTGCTGCTGCTAGGTCGCTTCAGTCGTGTCTGACTCTGTGCGACCCCATAGACGGCAGCCCACCAGGCTCCCCTGTCCCTGGGATTCTCCAGGCAAGAACACTGGAGTGGGTTGCTGTTTCCTTCTCCAATGCACGAAAGTGAAAAGTGAAAGTGAAGTCGCTCAGTCATGTCAGACTCTTAGCGACCCCATGGACTGCAGCCTACCAGGCTCCTCCGTCCATGGGATTTTCCAGGCAAGAGTACTGGAGTGGGGTGCCATTGCCTTCTCCGTTGTTGGTGATAGTTAAGCCCCAAGTCCAAGTGCATTGTATTCTCAAACTTCTGAGTGATAAAATTACCTCCAAGACATCAGTGTATTGGCTGATCTGTTTTTGTCAGGCTTCCGAGATGGCTCAGCGGTAAAGAAGCCTGCCAAGCAGAAGACATAGGTTCAACCTTCCAGGAGATTACACAGAGGCTGAAGCATCCTTACTCTCCCATCAAATCAATATCTTGTTTCCTTGCCAACTTTAAGTTTCTATTGAGAAATCATTATCTATGTTCCTTTTTGGATAAGTGTTCAACAATATCACTACCTTTTATCCTTACAAAAATGTTCTGTACCATTTATTTATTCATTTAACAGATACTTATTAAGCACATGTGCTTTATTAGTTTGCTAGCACTACAGTTAACAAATTACTATAGACTGGGTGGCTTAAACAACAGAAATTAATTTTTTTCAGAGTTCTGGAGGCTGCAAGTCTGACATCAAGGTATTAGTAGAGTTCATTTCTTCAGAGGGTTCTGAACCAGGGATGTGGTCCAGACCTCTCCCCTGGGCTTGTGCATGGCTGTCTCCTCCCTCTGTCTCCACATCACCTTCCCTCTGTACATGTCCATGTCTAAATTTCCCATTCTTACAAGGATACCAGTCATATTGGATTAAGGCTCTCTCTAATGAGCTCATCTTAACTTGATTACCTCTTTAAGAATCCTATCTCCAAATATGGCCACATTCTGAAGTACTTCGAGATTGACTTTAACTTGTAAATTTAGAGGGACATAGTTCAGCCCATAACATGTGCTGCAAGCCAGGTCCTGATCTAGGCCCTGGGAATATAGTAATGAATAAAACAAAGTCCCTAACTTCATGATGACACATGCTCTGGTGGGAACTGGAAAGAATGGGAAACAAACAGTAAATAGATGTTGTATCTAAATGCCAGAGAGTGACATTTAGAATATAAATAGAGCAGGAGATGGAGGGTGACAGAGAAGGAATGGAGCTTGGAAGGATTGTGATTATTTTCCTATCTTTTTAATTGAAGAATAGTTTTTTGGTTTTTTGTTTTTTGTTTTTTTGTTTTTACAGTGCTGTATCAGTTACAGGTATACAGCAAAGTAATTCAGTAATTCAACTCTTTTTCAGATTCTTTTCTCTTATAGATTACTATAAGGTAATTGAGTACAGTTCCTTGTGCTATACAATAAGACCTTGTTGTTTATTTTATATATAATAGTAAGTATATGTTAATCCCAAATTCCTAATTATCCCATTCTGCTCCCTTTCTCCTTTGGTAACCATGTTTGTTTTCTATAACTGTGAATCTGTTTTTGTTTTATAAACAAGTTCATTTGAATCATTTATTTTAGATTCCATATACATGCAATACCATAATGATATTTTTATTTTTCTGTCTTACTCAGTATGATCATGTCTAGCATCCGTGTTACTGCAAATGGCATTATTTCATTCTTTTTATGGCTGAGTAATATTTCATTGCATATAGGTATCACATCTTCTTTATCCACTCCTCTCTTGATGGACATTTAGGTTGTTCTTACGTCTTGGCTATTCTAAAGAGTGTTACAGTGAAATGCTGAAAACTATCATCTTTTTGGTTTATAGTTTTGTCTAGATATATGCCCAGAAGTGGGATCTTGGATCATTTATTAACTCTATTTTCAAGGAACCTCCATACTGCTCTCCACAGTGATCACACCAATTTACATTCAGGAGGGCTGTGATTCTAAAATATGTCACATTTTAGCAGAGACATGAAAGAACTGAGGGGCAAGCTGTGTGCTTGTATAGGATACACATATTCCAGGCAGAGGGAACAGCCAAGACAAAAAGCTCTGAGGCTGCAGCACGGTGACCACATTCAAGAAGCGTGAAGGAAGAAGTCAAGGAATACGAAATGACATNCCAGGCTCCCCCATCCCTGGGATTCTCCAGGCAAGAACACTGGAGTGGGTTGCCATTTCCTTCTCCAATGCATGAAGGTGAAAAGTGAAAGTGAAGTCACTCAGTCATGTCCGACTAGTAGCGACCCCATGGACTGCAGCCTACCAGGCTCCTCTGTCCATGGGATTTTCCAGGCAAGAGTACATAGTTTCACTCAAAAAAGTCAAACAGATTTTCCCTCTAAGATTCCAGTAATAAAATAAAACTCTGGGGGAATTAAAAAGTCAGCTATTACTTAGAAAATGAACTTATGGATGCCTGGGGAAAGCAGGGGACAGTGGCCTGGCTTTGTAGTACGAGTAGGAGTGTGCCAGGCAGAAAAGGAAATCAGACATAGTAAACAGAAAGATTAATACCGTAAGGGCAAGGAATTAAAAGTATCGTGCGTTGAAATAAGGGGCTTCCCAGGTGGTACTGTTGGTAAAGGACACGCTTGACACTGCAGGAGACATAAGAGACACAGGTTTGATCGCTGGGTCAAGAAGATTCCCTGGAGGGGGACATGGCAAGCCACTCCAGTCTTCTTGCTTGGAGAATCCCATGAACAGAGGAGCCTGGGGTCGCACAGAGTCAGACAGGCCTGAAGCAAGTTAGCACGCGCACACACGTTGAAAGGAGAATAACAAAATGTTCAATACGGCAAAATCAAGGGCTGTATGCAGCGCTTTGAAAGGTCACTATTTTGCTCAGAAAGCCAGGAGCAGACGAGGACGTGTTTTCTGTAGGTGCTGGGACTTTATCCTGTGAACATCAAAACACCAGCAAAGTTGTAAGCACAAGCAGATCTGCATTTTGAGAACTCAGGTAGCAGCCAAGAATATGATCCAGAGCCAGAGCCATGAGAGAAAGATGACTCTGTCACAATAATCCAGTGCAGAGGAAGAAGCAAAGCACCAAGATCACTAAGAGGACTCCATCTCAGAAGACTGGCAGCTGGCCCCTCTAATAGGACATAAAGAAAAACAGCTTCCCCAGGGGAAGATTGTAAGTTCATCTCAGGTCTTGCTGTGGATGAGGGAATGCCTGACCAGTAGGCAGTTAAAATGGATATCATTAGCAACAAATACCATAATAATATTAAGATCAAGTATGTCTCAGATGCTCCCCCCAGCCACCAACTGGTAATTTTTCCAAAAACAAACAAGCTTGATTTGGCATGAATTCTTTTTAGTGACATGGATGCCACGAAAATGCATGGAACTTTAAATAACAGCAATGGATAACAACTGGTGACTTCCATTTCCTTTTTTCAGCATTTACAAACCATCTGCTTAACATTTTATTTAATAACAAAAATCCATGGCAACTCAATTGTTCATACGTTTTAGAAATTATCTTTTCTCTTTTCTTTTTGAAAATCGAAGCATTGTGTATCTCTAAATGTCTTCATTATGTTAGCCTCCATAATTCCTAAGAAATGAATGACAACTTCTTGGCATTTTACCTGCACATCTTCTCAGGACTCAGGGACGCTGTTCTTTCAGGTCTGGGTTTTGATCTCACTAAAGGCAATGAATTCTTCATTTGTTACCCTGAGCTAGAGTGGCTTGGAATTCCTTTTTTAAATTGCTTGTTTAGGTTTTCCAATTTCGAAATTCTTTTTCTGGGTAATGAGTATGAAAACAAAATAGGACTTGAGCAGTTCTGCTTTTTCTTTGTCAGAAACATTCCTTGTTTCGTGTCTCTAACACGTTATATCAAAATTGACATGTTACTGTCCTTAACATTTTGGAGAGTCTTGGTATATCCTTGTCTGCAGGTTTCCTAAGACTGGTCACACTGATTTATGCCACTCTTGTATTCAGTCTTAGCCCTGTGTCCCTCCCTCCATGTTTTATGAATATGCCACCTGTGGATCTTTTATCTGAGATCCTCAGTACATCCTCATTGAAGACATGTGTAAGAGCAATGTCAGAGTGATGTTATTTAGACCAGCCTGTGTTTCTTGCCAGTTGGTGTTTTTGATGAAACTAATACTTATCTTTTCCCTTCACAGTTTTCAGTCTGATTTTTCCAAGTCCACTGAATATGTCTGGTAATAACCAATATTCTTGACATCAAACCCCAGGATGACAGAGTCACTTCCTTCAACATTCAGATCACCATCATGCACCCGTGTGATCTCCTCTTTGTTGGTGATGCTGCTGCTGCTAGGTCGCTTCAGTCGTGTCTGACTCTGTGCGACCCCATAGACGGCAGCCCACCAGGCTCCCCTGTCCCTGGGATTCTCCAGGCAAGAACACTGGAGTGGGTTGCTGTTTCCTTCTCCAATGCACGAAAGTGAAAAGTGAAAGTGAAGTCGCTCAGTCATGTCAGACTCTTAGCGACCCCATGGACTGCAGCCTACCAGGCTCCTCCGTCCATGGGATTTTCCAGGCAAGAGTACTGGAGTGGGGTGCCATTGCCTTCTCCGTTGTTGGTGATAGTTAAGCCCCAAGTCCAAGTGCATTGTATTCTCAAATTTCTGAGTGATAAAATTACCTCCAAGACATCAGTGTATTGGCTGATCTGTTTTTGTCAGGCTTCCGAGATGGCTCAGCGGTAAAGAAGCCTGCCAAGCAGAAGACATAGGTTCAACCTTCCAGGAGATTACACAGAGGCTGAAGCATCCTTACTCTCCCATCAAATCAATATCTTGTTTCCTTGCCAACTTTAAGTTTCTATTGAGAAATCATTATCTATGTTCCTTTTTGGATAAGTGTTCAACAATATCACTACCTTTTATCCTTACAAAAATGTTCTGTACCATTTATTTATTCATTTAACAGATACTTATTAAGCGCATGTGCTTTATTAGTTTGCTAGCACTACAGTTAACAAATTACTATAGACTGGGTGGCTTAAACAACAGAAATTAATTTTTTTCAGAGTTCTGGAGGCTGCAAGTCTGACATCAAGGTATTAGTAGAGTTCATTTCTTCAGAGGGTTCTGAACCAGGGATGTGGTCCAGACCTCTCCCCTGGGCTTGTGCATGGCTGTCTCCTCCCTCTGTCTCCACATCACCTTCCCTCTGTACATGTCCATGTCTAAATTTCCCATTCTTACAAGGATACCAGTCATATTGGATTAAGGCTCTCTCTAATGAGCTCATCTTAACTTGATTACCTCTTTAAGAATCCTATCTCCAAATATGGCCACATTCTGAAGTACTTCGAGATTGACTTTAACTTGTAAATTTAGAGGGACATAGTTCAGCCCATAACATGTGCTGCAAGCCAGGTCCTGATCTAGGCCCTGGGAATATAGTAATGAATAAAACAAAGTCCCTAACTTCATGATGACACATGCTCTGGTGGGAACTGGAAAGAATGGGAAACAAACAGTAAATAGATGTTGTATCTAAATGCCAGAGAGTGACATTTAGAATATAAATAGAGCAGGAGATGGAGGGTGACAGAGAAGGAATGGAGCTTGGAAGGATTGTGATTATTTTCCTATCTTTTTAATTGAAGAATAGTTTTTTGGTTTTTTGTTTTTTGTTTTTTTGTTTTTACAGTGCTGTATCAGTTACAGGTATACAGCAAAGTAATTCAGTAATTCAACTCTTTTTCAGATTCTTTTCTCTTATAGATTACTATAAGGTAATTGAGTACAGTTCCTTGTGCTATACAATAAGACCTTGTTGTTTATTTTATATATAATAGTAAGTATATGTTAATCCCAAATTCCTAATTATCCCATTCTGCTCCCTTTCTCCTTTGGTAACCATGTTTGTTTTCTATAACTGTGAATCTGTTTTTGTTTTATAAACAAGTTCATTTGAATCATTTATTTTAGATTCCATATACATGCAATACCATAATGATATTTTTATTTTTCTGTCTTACTCAGTATGATCATGTCTAGCATCCGTGTTACTGCAAATGGCATTATTTCATTCTTTTTATGGCTGAGTAATATTTCATTGCATATAGGTATCACATCTTCTTTATCCACTCCTCTCTTGATGGACATTTAGGTTGTTCTTACGTCTTGGCTATTCTAAAGAGTGTTACAGTGAAATGCTGAAAACTATCATCTTTTTGGTTTATAGTTTTGTCTAGATATATGCCCAGAAGTGGGATCTTGGATCATTTATTAACTCTATTTTCAAGGAACCTCCATACTGCTCTCCACAGTGATCACACCAATTTACATTCAGGAGGGCTGTGATTCTAAAATATGTCACATTTTAGCAGAGACATGAAAGAACTGAGGGGCAAGCTGTGTGCTTGTATAGGATACACATATTCCAGGCAGAGGGAACAGCCAAGACAAAAAGCTCTGAGGCTGCAGCACGGTGACCACATTCAAGAAGCGTGAAGGAAGAAGTCAAGGAATACGAAATGACATCAGACTGTATGAAGTCTTCTAAGGATCGAGATTTTATCCTGAGTAGTATGGGAAGCAATTTGAGGTCACAAACAGAGCTGGCACGAGAAAGAAAATTCCACCAAACCTGGATTTTATAAGATATAATGTATAACCCTTTTTGAGAAACATATGCCATTCCTAATAAAGCTTAAACAGTACCCTGGTATATTTTAATGAAATTAAGAATTTCTTCCAGAAAAGGAATTATCCATCACCCATCTACCTAGCCTTATGAGGAGCCTACTAGTCTTATTGTCTGCAATTAAATTTTATATAAAATATCTCTACCAAGAATGAGTGTTTAAATTGGCTTTTTCAGAGGCTTCTTCATTTATAGCAAGTTTGAAATTAAACTTTGACACGTGCTTGTCATCAATTTGTCTAAAGAGTTACTTTAATTAAGGAAATCATATTTATATTTTTGAAGGATAACTCTGATTACTGGATTATTCAGTGTAGAATTTCTATCATATATAACTTCTTCTATTATACCTTTTTATTCTGCGTATACCAGGTAGAGTTATCTTAACTATTCTTTCAAAATCTACTCCTTAGGTCCTAAATTTACTCATTAGGTCCTCTGATTCTGATATAATCTATTTAAATTATAAGAAAATAAATCATTACAATGTATATAAAATGCCAAAACAAGCCCATTTCTGATACAAACTGACCTTTCTACAGCAATAAATAAAAAGCTTCCTAAAAGCTCCATTTTTCTGAATTCCTTCTTTAAATTCTAAATTAAGTATATAATGAGCCATCAATACTTTGGAGCCTGCATAGCCCATCAAATAAAACTGATTATCCTTTTCTTACCTAAAAAAAAAAAAAAAAAAAAGGCAAACAACAGTGTTTTACTTACATGATTTATATTTTCTGACCTAAACACAGCACCAAGTATTCACTAAGGGAGTCTCGGTAAATATCAAGGAGAAATCACACCGTCAGCAAAAGTCACTTCATGTGTCACCTGGTAATACTGAGGTGTTCCTAGTTCCAATTTTTAGATTAAATCTTATTAATGAAAAAGGGCAAACTAGAGGTTCTTAGGAAACACTGATGCTAGGAAAGATTGAGACTAGGAGCAGAGCAAGGTGACAGAGGATGGAAAGGTTGGATGGCAACACTGATTCAACGGACATGAGTTTGAGCAAACCCTGGGAGACGGTGGAGGGCAGGGAAGCCTGGCAGTGCTGCAGTCCGTGGGGTCGCCAAGAGTTGGACAGAACTTAGCAGCTGAATGACAACAGCAAAGAGGTTCTTAGATGAACTGGGGCTCTACACAGCTTTGTTTTGCATTTGTTTATAGAGCTTATGAACCTGTCTCCTCACAAATGAGATTCGGAAAACGCAAGTTTTCAGAGAGTCAAACTGAATCCAGATATGTTTTCCCTCTCACCAGGATGGGCAAGTATTGGTACAATATTAGCTGCTATTGGGCCTTTCTCTCTTCTCAGGGCTACCAACGGCCCCAGGAACCAGGCTGAGGCACGTCCTCGGTTGCTACTCTTTGCTACATGCCCCCCACCAACTTTGTTCAAGAGGGACTTCCCTGGTGATCCAGTAGTTAGGAATCCACCTTCCAATGCAGGGGACATGGATTTGTTCCCTGGTCTGGGAATTAAGATCCCAGCTGCAAGGTAAGGAAACCTACAAGCAGCAACAAAGACCCAGCACAGTTAAAAAAAAAAAAGAAAAGAAAAGAAAAATTACCTGTGGGAAGCATGAATTTATCAGCTAGTTGAAATTTTATTTAGTTATGGAACCCAAAGAACAAATGGGTGAGGGACACAGGGATGGGAAAGTAAAGAAAGGCAGCAGAAAAGAAGGAAGGAAAAAAAAGAGAAAGGGACAGAAAGAAAAGGTAAAAGTCATTTAATATTTTAATAGGGAATCAGTATGTGCAAAGTAAATTACACTCAAAAGGTTATTTTCTTAAAGATAAAATCAAATGAACACATTTCAAGTTAGAAATTATTAGCATCACATTAAACAATTGGGAAATTAGGGGCTTCCTCTGACAGATGGCACATATATCAAAAACTGAAACTTGGAAATTAGTAATTAATGTCACAGTAGTGATGTATTTTCTTCCAAATGAATTGTACCATTTTTTGCTTAAGGATTTCAAGCTTTCTGTATTTAATGTTACTGTTGGTCTTTGTTCAGTTCAGTTACTCAGTCATGTCTGACTCTTTGCGACCCCATGAATCGCAGCACGCCAGGCCTCCCTGTCCATCACCAACTCCCAGAGCTCACACAAACTCATGTGCATCAAGTTGCTGATGCCATCCAGCCATCTCATCCTCTGCCGTCCCCTTCTCCTCCTGCCCCCAATCCCTCCCAGCATCAGGGTCTTTTCCAATGAGTCAACTCTTCACATGAGGTGGCCAAAGTATTGGAGTTTCAGCTTTAGCATCAGTCCTTCCAATGAACACTCAGGACTGGTCTCCTTTAGAATGGACTGGTTGGATCTCCTTGCAGTCCAAGGGACTCTCAAGAGTCTTCTCCAACACCACAGTTCAAAAGCATCAATTCTTCGGCACTCAGCCTTCTTCACAGTCCAACTCTCACATCCATACATGACTACTGGAAAAACCATAGCCTTGACTAGACAGACCTTTGTTGGCCAAGTAATATCTCTGCTTTTTAATATGTTATCTAGGTTGGTCATAACTTTCCTTCCAAGGAGTAAGCATCTTTTAATTTCATGGCTGCAGTCACCATCTGCAGTGATTTTGGAGCCCCCAAAAATAAAGTCTGACACTGTTTCCACTGTTTCCCCATCTATCTGCCATGAAGTGATGGGACCAGATGCCATGATCTTAGTTTTCTGAATGTTGAGCTTTAAGCCAACTTTTTCACTCTCCTTCTTCACTTAACCCAAGTTAAATATTTCTAAGATGTATAATATACTGAGTCCCCTTCTGTTACCAAAATTCTAAGTAAAGAGCATTATAGAAAATGCCTTCACTTTATTGGATGGTCTTTGTTTCCACAAAATCACCTTAACTCTGATATAGTCCATTATTGCACAGGTATCATTTTCAACTTTACTTTTGCTATCAATCTTTCAAAAGCAACAAATCAATGAGTTATAGCCACTGAATAGGAAGCATGACTTCACAAATGAAATCCACCCTTGAGTTCAAACACTCCATAAAATGTACTGCTGTAGCTTCCAAGAATCCTAGAGTTCTCCTTCCACAAAGCTGTAATTGTGCATCTTAGAGGTCATAAATCCATGCTGTGTGAAGATTGGGGCTGAGTTAAGTGAAAAGGTCAAAGAAAAGATGATTCTCCCATCAAATGAACAGATTTGTTGGGATATGTGCCCCTTGATGGACTTCCCACATGGCTCAGTGGTAAAGAATCTGTCTGCCAATGCAGGAGACATGGGTTTGATCCCTGGGTGGGGAAGATCCCTGGAGAAGGATATGGTAATCCACTCTAGTATTCTTGTCTGGGAAATTCCATGGACAAAGTCTGGCGAGCTACATTCCATAGGGTCACAAAAAGAGTCGGATGTGACTGAGCAACTAAGCACACACAGGCACACATGCACACATGACCACTGATACACACTATAAATTTAAACACTGATACTTGATACCTTTTTGAGCTAAGTCACCTTGGCGTACAACAGGTTAATTGAATCATTTGGAAAGGTTCAGAGTAAAACTGCCAGGTTCAGCCTAGCTCAAACACTGAAGGTTTTTGTATTGGCTAAAGAATTAGGAACTAATTATCCATTTTCAAATTTTAAGGTATTGCAAAGTAGAGATAGTGAAAATAATTGCTTGGTTCATGTGCTGTCAATCATCCTGAGGTTGCTGGAGCTTTGACTGCGTGGTTCTGTGTAGAAGTGGGCTATGAGCCAATCTCTTCAGGAACAATCACTTATCCCCCTTTGTTATGCTGTAGAAAGTTAAGTGGTGGATTCATTGAACTAAAATAGCATTGATAAACATTACAAAATTCATTGTAAAAATCAATAGGAATCCCGCAGGCAATTCTACTGGACATTTAAGTGAAAACTTAAATGTGACCCAGGAGTTCTTTTTGTTTTATTCATGCTTATTATTTACATCTTGCATTTGTAGCCTATGGTTACCCTCACCTGATTTCTGGCTTGAGAAGTTATCACTCAGGCAACCTATAGCCCTAGGCTCCCAAATTAGATTACTCTCTCTGTTCACTATGGCAAGTTATGAGCTTGTCTCATGAAATAATGGCAGTCAAATCTCCCTTTCACTGCTGTCCACTCCCACCTATCTCCAACTCTTTTCCAGGATAAATGTTTTCAGAAAATGATAGCAATTATCAACCTCTCTGTAGCAGTTGATGACATATACAAAAACCTGGCTCTAGGAGATTAGTGACTGTGTTGACTGAATCACCATGGGTGTGCTCTTTCTCCTTAAGTCTAGAAAAACACACACACACACACACACACACACACACACACAGACTCATCACTAGGATTCATGGCACTTTTCTTTAGAGGAGCAGAAACCCAGATCTTTGTCTAATTTGTTGGGTTTTGAGAAAATCACTCACTTATCCAATGCGTGCAAGTGAAGTCACTCAGTCATGTCCAACTCTTAGCAACCCCATGGACTGCAGCCTACCAAGCTCCTCCATCCATGGGATTTTCCAGGCAAGAGTACTGGAGTGGGTTGCCATTGCCTTCTCCATATCTAAGCTTTAGTGTCTGCAAACTGTTTCTTTTAATGTTTGGAAAAAACTTAGGGAATATTTAGGTGTACAAAAAGGCATAAAATAAGACACCTGTGAAATTACTGCCTAACTTTAAAAATAGCATAACCATCCAAGTTGAAGATGCCTGTGCACCCCTCCCAGATAGAGCAGATGATCACCATCCAGGGTTTGTTGTTTATCTTTCACTTGCATCGTATTAGACTGCTACTGAGTCTAAGCTCCCCCCACAGCAGAGCAGTAAATCAAGGTATGCGTTGTTGGGACAAGGAAGAGTGGCTTTATCCTGAAAGCCAGCAGGCCAGGAAGCTGGCGGACTGGTGTCTCAAAGGGTCGTCTTCTCCAAGTTAGAATTCAGGCCTGGCAGCTCAGAGGGCAAAGAGTCTGCCTGCAGTGCAGGAGACCTGGGTTCAGTCCCTGGGTCTGGAAGATCCCCTGGAGAAGGGAATGGCAACCCACTCCAGTACTCTTGCCTAGAAAATCCCATGGACTGATAAGCCTGGTAGGCTACAGTCCATGAGGTCGCAGAGTTGGACATGACTGAGCAACTTCATTTCACTTTATACTAAAAGGGGAAGGAGTAAAGTTCTGGTTCCAGTCAGACTCTGGTGGGAATGTGTTAATTTCAACTTTCCTGAAGCCATTCACAGGTGGACCTGGTAGAGATGTTTACTATGAGCTACACAAAGGTATTTTGGCTTAATGCTCTTTACATGAGAGGCAGGGTGCTTGGGGACTGGCCATTGTGTATTATTTAAACGTATAAGAAACATCCCTTTAATGATTAACTTGCAGCAAAAGCAATAGACTACAAAGGTGAAAGTAAAAGAAATAGCTCCAATATGGAGTCAATTTGTTCTTCCCTACTACAATAACGTTCATGGGCTTCCCAGGTAGCTCAGTGGTAAAGAATCCTCCTGCCAATGCAGGAGACGTGGGTTGTATCCCTGTGCTGGGAAGATCTTGTGGAGAAGAAAATGGCAACCCACCCCAGTACTTGCCTGGGAAATCCTATGGACAGAGGAGCCTGGTGGGTTACAGTTCATGGGATCACAAAGAGTCAAACAGGGCTGAGCAACGGAGCATGTTTACATGCATTACAGTAACATTCATAGGTGCCTGTGCCATTCAACATGTGTTTTGGGTATATAAAGGTTATAATATTGCATATATTCTTTGGCAACTTGACTTCGTCCCTTAAGATTGCATTTATGACTCAAATATTGATATATGAAGTTGTAACTCATTCTTTTTCAGAATATCCCATTTTATTTGAATATATCACAAGGTATCTATTCATTCTCCTGTGGATGAATTATTTTCCAATTTAATGTCCTTACAAACAATATCATTATGAAATTTTAAAATATTTATCTCTTTTGCTAAGACAGCTGCTAAGCCAGGATGCTGACCTCCTGGGGCATGAATGGGTTAAGAGTGCATCTCTCCTGCCCTAAGATTGACAGTTCAGGTCCTGGGTTGACCAGAGCCCCTCTCTGGTCCTATCTATCCATGAGCTGCCTCACCTGTTTATGGCAGTGCTTGCAGTGAAACAAGAACCAAAATCATTTACTCCCATGCTCATCTGGGACACTGAAAATGGAAGTCAGAGCTTCTTGTTGACAATAACATTGTTATTCCACATTAGCATTACTTTACTTCCCAGGGGTCCTTTGCTCAGACAAATCATTTGATTGTTCATAGTAGAAATTTCCCCAAAGACTTATCAACTCTCCGATGAAAAGCATCAGCAGACAGTTTTTGCCCTAAGGTTCTTTGAATTTCTTGCCTCAAAATCCTCACCCTGCTCTTCCCATCGTCCTGACCTGTTGTAGCATGATCCTTACTCATTCTTAATCAAGCTCTCACAATGAAGTACCTGCCTTAAAATTCCTGTTTCCCAAAAAGTTCTGATTCTGACTTCCCCCTTCCCAGATACTGCCAAAGTTCTGAGTCACTGGTAGACAATAAACAAAGCTTTGTCTTATCAATAGGTTATGTTTGTGACACTAGGGGAGATGGTATTTGCATGCAGAGGAATATTAATATTTTCAGCATGTGACATGACAGCAGAAGCTTTGAGAAGCATGGCTATGGAGTACAACTTAGGTGTAAAATGGCTGAATCTCAGGATAAGTGCTTTGTCAACTTCACTATACATTGGCCCACTATCAATTTAAACCTTGTTTTCTCACCTGTAAAATAAAATGATTGAGCAAGATTATGCTAAAATTTTTTTTTATCTTAAAAATGTTTTCAGGACTTCCCTGGTGGTCCAGTGTCCAGTGGGTAGGAGTCTGCATGTCAATGCAGAGGATGCCAGTCAATCCCTGGTTCGAGAAGATCCCACATGCTGCCAAACACCTAAGCCTGTGCATCACAACCACCAAGCTCTTCTTGCGCCCATGCTCTGCAACAACAGATAATACCTATGCACCCTCCCTTGTTTTAGGAAGATGCCCTGGAAAAAGGAGTTACTACCCATTCCAGTATTCTTGCCTGGAGAATTCCATGGACAGAGGAGCCTGCCAGGCTACAGTCCACAGGGTCACAAGGAGTCCAACACAACTGAATGACTAACACTCTCACACTTTCACTTCCTGCTTATTTCTGCTGCTTTAGTCCAAGCAGCCTGCTTTGCTTTCTGCCTTCCCTAATTGCTGGCTCATTTCTTCCCTGAATGCTGTCTTCCCGTCTAGGATTCCCACTTCTCTCTTTTGTCTACCCTCCTCACAGCCATTTTCAAAGTTAAATTCAAGTAGAACCTCTTCTGAGGAAGTGTCACCTGCAGCTGCACACCACGGTGACCTGTCCCCCGCATAAACTCTAGAGGACCGTCAGCCTAGTCGTCCCCAGGGACCTGTCTTCCTCCACACGTGCGTGCTCTTCAGTGCTTCTGTGCCTTTGCACATGTGATCATGAGACCTGGCATCTCTTCCTCTCCCTTCTCAGTCTGGCCGATGTTCAATTCAAGATTATGTTCAGGTATCACCTGCTCTTCAAAGTCTGAAAGGAAATGCCTTCTTCTTCAGCAGTTAGACATTCCCTTTCTTTGGTTCCCAAAGCACCCTTTGCCTTCCTCCATTATAGCAAGTATCCTGTTGTCATGGAGCTGTTGGTCTTTCTTCCCAGAGCTGGGATTTGCAATAACATCGCCTGTCACAAAACCAGGTGCAGGATGAGTAATCAAGAAAGGTTTGCTGAGTTGAAATGGAATAAACTGTGTATTTACTTCAACTTATAGACCTAGTCTAACTTTTTTAGGAAAACCTCAACTTCAAAAAATTGTGTTATTTTACTGAACATTATTCATTAATATTATAGCCATGACTCAGTTTACATAGTTCAAGATTTTTTTAATATGGGCCATTTTAAAGTCTTTTTTAAATTTGTTACAATACTGCTTCTGTTTTATATATATATATATTTTATTCTTTTATTGTTTTTTGACCACAAGGCATGTGGGGTCTTCGCTCCCTGACCAGGAGTCCCAATTCACATCCTCCAAATTGGAAGGGGAAGTCTTAACCACTGGATGGCCAGGGAAGCCCTGGTTTATATAATTCTGTTCAACTTTACCCATAAATAATGTCACAGATCAGGGGGAAAAAATCCTTTGTCAGATTCTAGGCCCTCATGTTGGGTATGGGGATTACTGTCACTGAAAACCACGTTGGCTACAACTGGGAACATGGCTCATAGCTGCTTGCCCCTTTCCCTACCTTACCACCAAACTTGGGGCTGATCATAGAGCAAGAAAAGGACAGACTCACTGGTTTGTTTTTGATGTACTTACATACAGACCCCTGAAAGAAATAGAGAAAATATGACAGCCGACTAATGGGGTATGCCGTTGTCGTCAGGAGCGACCTTGCAGGCCAGCGCAACTGCAGAAGCACAGGTAGGAAAGAACCTGACGCTTTACCCAGCACACACTGAACACTTGAGAGAAACTAAAGAGAAAAACGGGTGGGCTCTCTGGAAACGTATCACATGGCTGGTTAAGGGGAAAGGACTCAGGCATCTCCCTGAGTAATTGTTTTCTGCAGGCAGGCCGTTTTGTAGAAGGAAAGTGTGTGGGAGTTGGTGATGAAGGTGAAGAGTTCCTGAAGGACAGATGTTTCTACTCCCTGAATTCTACTTTGCAGCCTTTTCTTCAGATACTGAGGTTGGAGAAAGGAAATGATATTAGAATTAAAACATCTTCTCCACTAAGATTATTGGCAGAAAAGGTTCGTCTTGACTGCAAAGATTTAGTGATTATGTACAACTAGTCCTAAAGAGGGAAAGCCAAGACTAACAGGGAATCATCAAACAATTGTCAGCTCATGCTCCATCAACCTAATTTTACCATTAGGGTATGTGTGAAGTTGGTCAGTCATGTCTGTCTCTTTGCAACCCCATGGACTGCAGCCTACCAGGCTCCTCCACCCATTAGGGTAGCCCAGAGCAACTGGGCTACCGATAATTTTACGACTCTTTGTTGTCTTGGAAACAAAATGGCTCATTCCAGTATGAAGTTGATCAATTGCTCAGCAATCAAATTGCAAACAGTGCTGTGGCTGGATTGTATACCTGGCAGTTTTTGGATACCAGTGTATTCAGAATTCTAGGTAGGTTTCCTATCACAGAAGGTTAAAGAGACTTAACCAACACAAAAGATTGAGATATTACATATTTGAAATTACATGATTTTCTATTTCCTTGGTCCCTTTCCAAACTCACAATTGCTTTCAATAAAGTTGTGTTTAATTGGTTTCTCTGCAACCAGTGAGACTGATTATTTTAATCTTGGAACTGAAGATAATGATTACAAATACAACATTTTAATCACTTGTCATGTAGATACAATATCTGAAAAGCTATCATACTTTTTTTTAAATCCTGTCCTTTTGAAAGCAGCATAAATATTTTGTTAGAGGATCTAATTTTGAGGTATTAAGTAATTTGCCTCAGTCTTCTACATCAGGTCATGAGTGAGAATCTGAATAAAGGAAAATGTCAATGAAGCTGTTGGAAAGCAAAATAAAGGGAGCAGAAGTCTTAAGGATGCTGTGATTGTTCTTTAAAAGAAAAAGAAAAGTGGGGATTTCCCTGGTAGTCCAGTGGTTAAGAATCCAGCTTGCAATGCAGGGGACACAGTTTGATCCCTGGT
The DNA here is from genome assembly GCA_006410675.1 of Oreotragus oreotragus. Classification (NCBI taxonomy): domain Eukaryota; kingdom Metazoa; phylum Chordata; class Mammalia; order Artiodactyla; family Bovidae; genus Oreotragus; species Oreotragus oreotragus. The sequence continues at coordinate 223,780 of SJYX01013823.1, read as the reverse complement.
CGGAGAACTAAGATAACAAAAGCTGCAGGACAACTAAGCCTCCACGTGGCAGTGAAGACCTGGCACAGACAAATAAATACGAAAAGAAAAGGAAAAACGGGGGGAAATCTCTTCCCTCTCCTAAAGCCTAGGGTTAAAGACTAAATAATTATAAAGAAATAACCAACGAACTCCCCAGCACATAACCCATGTTGTGCCTGGTTCTCTCTTTTCTGCTAGAGGAGACGGTGTACCTGCCTGGCCCTCCTCCCTGGACAGTTCCATGCTTTGGAGCCCTTTTTCTCCCCAGTCTCTGAAACCTTCTCTTTCCTACATAAATCAGCTTCCCTGCTTTCAACTGAACCTTTCCCATCAATAATTATACATGCTCAAGATTATCCTACCTTAAAAAAAAAAAATTACTTTCTTATCACTCTACAGTATTCAATTGCTCTGCTGCTCTTTACAGCTAATCTCTTGAAAAGAGTTGTCCAAACCCCCAGTTTCCATTTCTCACCTCCCACTCACTAAAACTCACACCTGTAAAATTCTTCTCTGATCTCTGCCTGCTTTGCTCTTTTTTGCTTTTAACAGACCCTGTGATAAAGCTCCTCAAAACTGTGCCCTCTACCACACTCTTTTCTTATTTTTGTTCTCTTCCTAGGCAGTTTCATCCAGACCCCTGCCCTTGACTAACAGTTCTAGTCCCTAAGATTCTCAAGACAAACCCCTCCTCTCAGCTTGCAACAAGGTGTCTAACTCCCATTCTGTAACTGACAGCTGAATGGCTTAAACACATCTTGGTCTCAGCCTACATAAGACCGAACTCATGACCTGCTCCCAAAACCTAATCTTACTCTAGTGTGCACCTCAGTGCATGGCACCGAGCCAGCATCCTTGCTTAAATATACCCTTCTCAAATGCACCCTTCTCCAGTCCTGCTTTCCTAGCCCATGCTACCATCTTCTCTTGCTTCTGAAATGGCCCACTATTAACTGATCTCCCTTCATGGCAAATAGATGGAGAAACAATGACAGATTTTATTTTCCTGGGCTCCAAAATCACTGCAGATGGTGACTGCAGCCATGAAGTTAAAAGACTCTTGCTCCTGGGAAGAAAAGCTATGACAAACCTAGACAGCATATTAAAAAGCAGAGACATTACTTTGCTGATACAGGTCCATCTAGCGAAAGCTATGGTTTTTCCAGTAGTCATGTACGGATGCAAGAGATGCACCATAAAGAAAGCTGAGCTCTGAAGAATTGATGCCCTTTTAAACTCTTGAAACAAGATTCTTGAGAGTTCCTTGAACTACAAGCAGATCAAACCAGTCAATCATAAAGGTAATTAGTCCTAAATATTCATTGGAAGGACTAATGCTGAAGCTGAAGCTCCAATACTTCAGCCACCTGATAACGAAGAACTGACTCATTGGAAAGATTGAAGGCAGGAGGAGAAGGGGACAACAGAGGATGAGATGGTTGGATGACATCACCGACTTGATGGACATGAGTTTGAGGAAGCTCTGGAAGTTGGTAATGGACAAGGAAGCTTGGTGTGCTGAAGTCCATGGGGTCACAAAGAGTTGGACACTACTGCGTGACTGAACTAAACTGGTCTGCCTATACTCTAACCCTCCCCCAGCACACTGTCCACACAGCAGCCTGGGTAACACTCTCAAAACCAAATCTGATGATGGTAACACCATGAAAAACACCACTATTGCCTTCCCACAAATCATAAATTGAAGATTGAAAGCCTCCATGTGGACCACAGAGTCCTTCGTTTCTGGCTCCTGCCCACCTTGCAAGCATTAAATAATACCATCCTCAAATAATAATAATAATAATAATAATAATACCATCCTCTGCGTCATTCTCTACTCTCCAACCCCACTGACACCTCCTTCAGTTCCTAGAGCTCGCCCTGGAGTTCCAGAGCTTGACCACAGAGCCTTAGCAAACGCCACCCCCTCTGCCTGAAATGCTTTCCTCCTCGCCTCACTCCCACTGCCATACAGCTTAACAGCTCAGGCACCCTTTATGCTTCAGCTGCAGCATTGCTTTCTCCCAAAAGATTCTTTGCCACCCTAGTCTGTGTCAACCTTTGTTACACATCTTCACAGAAACTCATTCTTCCTTTAAGAATTTAGCTATCTTATAATTACACGTCCACTAGCACATGCATTTGTTCAAAGTCTGTCTCACCTGCCTGCCCCAAAGCTCCATAGGAGTAAGCTCTAGATCTGCTTTTGTTCACCATCCTTTCTCAGGAGCCGAACAGAATATCCAGCACACAAAGATCACTCAATAAATAATGTGCTTAATAAAGAAGTGTTGTAAAAGTAATTCACTTATATTTTATGCTTCTGCCACTGAAAGGGTGACCAAATATCCCCCGGATGGTTGTAGAATGATTTACACAATTACTTTGTGTGAAAGAAGGTATCATAAATGTTGCATAAATGTTCTGGAAGCTATGAGAGATAATTGAGGGTCCTTTCATTTTAAGGCAAAGGGTTGGAGAATCCATTGAACAATTCCCCAGTAGTCACTGTGTTCACTGAGAGAAATTACTGATGGGGATGTGCTGTGACGAAAAACATGTGGAAAGAAGAAAAAGCTGTTCTCTCTTTTACACTGAGCCCTCTCAATATACAAAGCAGAGGAGCTCCAGAAAGGTAAAAAGACCTGTCCAAGTTCCCATAATGTGAGACACAAAGACCACTTTATTTGTGTCTGGCTATGACCAACCTAGATAGCATATTCAAAAGCAGAAACATTACTTTGCTGACTAAGGTTCGTCTAGTCAAGGCTATGGTTTTTCCTGTGGTCATGTATGGATGTGAGAGTTGGACTGTGAAGAAGGCTGAAGGCCGAAGAATTGATGCTTTTGAACTGTGGTGTTGGAGAAGACTCTTGAGAGTCCCTTGGACTGCAAGGAGATCCAACCAGTCCATTCTGAAGATCAGCCCTGGGATTTCTTTGGAAGGAATGATGCTAAAGCTGAAACTCCAGTACTCTGGCCACCTCATGTGAAGAGTTGACTCATTGGAAAAGACTATGATGCTGGGAGGGATTGGGGGCAGGAGGAGAAGGGGATGACAGAGGATGAGAAGGGGATGACAGAGGATGACAGTTGGCATCACCAACTCGATGGACGTGAGTTTGAGTGAACTCCGGGAGATGGTGATGGACAGGGAGGCCTGGCGTGCTGTACTTCATGGGATCTTAAAGATTTGGACATGACTGAGCAACTGAACTGACTGACTGACCCACTCCAGTATTCTGGCCTGGAGAATTCCATAGACTATACAGAGTCAGACACGACTGAGCGACTTTCACTTCACTTCATGGAAAGTCAACTACAAAAAGCCTATATTCCACTAGACCATGCATTCTCAAACAAGGGCTATATCACCCCCAAAGGGGGTGAACATTGGTTTCTGGAGATAAAAAAATTCTTAGCCATTAGATATTACAATGGTCTGAGGCCTTTCTAAGGGCCACTATATATAATCAGATATACAAATACAGATGTCTGTGTCTTCATCATTGGATAATAGAGGAAAAGCAAGAAGAAGTTACATTCTGTGCTCAGTACTATGAAACAGGTATATGTAAGGTGCTTTGGAATCTAGAAAAAATGCTTAGTGTAAAGAAAAATACTCTGAAAGTTCTCGGGCTCTGAGTCCCACTTCTGTCACCTATTAACATTTACAGTATTTGAAAAGTTTTCTAGTGAGATTCTCAAAGTCTCAGTTTTCTTACCTATAAATTACCTGCTGTACATGATTTGGGGAGAAATAAAAGAAATAACATACAGAAAGCAATAAACTGAAAATATGGCACAAACGAAAGAAGTTTCTATCTCTATCATTATTACAACTATCTGTTAATATTTCAGAAGCCATGAAGCTTAGACTAACCAGACTAAATTTATCAAAGGCGTGCTGTGATTCATGGGGTCGCAAAGAGTCGGACACGACTGAGCGAATGAACTGAACTGAACTGAATGTACCTAACATTGGACTCTGTTCTCAGAGGATGTAGAATAAAGAGTCTTAATTAAAAGGACCATGGTAGGTATACAATAAATATTATTTATTTAACACAGGTTCATGCAGCACATTCTGCCTCTTGGGCCTGGATAGGTACTGCAAAACTGAAAATAAAACAGATGATATCTTCCTTCATGGATTTTATATTAATTTAGTCATAGATTGTGAGCGTTTTGCTATAAAGTGTATAAACGAGCCAAGGTAACAGATGCTAGTGACAGGAGGAAAAAGTCACAGCCACTTTCAACAGACTGGCCAAGGCAAACCTCTGGGGAATGACATTGCAATTTAGACAGAAAAGATGAGAAGAGACCAACCCCATGAAGAGATAGTAGTATAACTTCAGTGGAAATAGAATTCCAGACAGAAGCAATAGCACGTGCTAAGGTCCTAGAAATACAAAAACTTGTCTTTTTGAAAGGAAATAAGAGTAATGTGGCTGAGAGGTGGTGGTTCATGGGTGTATACTATGGCATGAAGCTGGGGAAATTGGTAGGAGTCAAACCATCCAGGGCTTTGAAGCCTATGACAAGGAGTTTCTTTTAAGAAGTATGCATGGCCACTGAGAGCTCTTGGGTCTGCTAGTTGGTGGCTGAATGGTGACATGATTTGATTTTCATTTTTAAAAGACTACTGTAGCTGTTGGGGAAAATAAACTGACTTTAGAGAGGCCATTTGGGAAACTCTCGTCAAGGTCCTGACAAGAGAAATTGTCTTGGGTGATGACAGTGAAGATGAGGAAGTGAATGTTTCTTCACTCTGTCTGGAGAGAAGAGAGACAGGAAGGAGAAGAAATGGCAGAGGAAGCAATGATCAAGAAGTTAGTCTTCAGTAAATGAGATTGATCAAGATGTTGTAAAAGACAGCTTCAGAAAGGGCTACTGGGTGGTGAAGCAAAATGTCATGAGGTAAAACGAGTGTAGGGCTTTGAATGAGAAAGAAAAAGTCATTTAAATGTGACCATGAGAAGCAAGGAGGGTGCTCACCTCCTGTCATGGGGCAAGAGAAGAATAAAGAAAGCAGCCCCCACTAGCAAGGGCTGCAGGGGAACCTGTGTTAGAAGGGGGCAAACTAAGTTTCAGTGAAGACATGGAGACAAAAGGAATGCTCCTCTACAAGCAGAGTCTGTGGATCACAGATCAGGAGTTCCAGAGGACACAGTGAGAAAAATTAGAGGACTAGAAGGGAAGCTGGGGAAGGCAATGGCACCCCACTCCAGTACTCTTGCCTGGAAACTCCCACGGACGAGGAGCCTGGTGGGCTGCGGTCCATGGGGTGGCTAACAGCCGCACGGCTGAGCGACTTTCACTTTCACCTTTATGCATTGGAGAAGGAAATGGCAACCCACTCCAGTGTTCTTGCCTGGAGAATCCCAGGGATGGGGGAGCCTGGTGGGCTGCCGTCTATGGGGTCGCACAGAGTTGGACACGACTGAATCGACTCAGCAGCGGGAGGGAAGCTGCAAGATTTGAGATCAACAGTATGTCCTTAGAATAACAATGGTTGTGTACAGAGCCTGGGACTTCTGAAGGACTGCAATAAACTGGGTCCTGAGGCATGACAAGATAAATATCAAGAGGCTCAGGAGAAAGAGGACAATAAATTCAAGCCATAATCCTGAACGAATGTCTTGACATGGTAAACGTGTCCAGGTGATTTCTCCCTCCTCCAACTCATGCAATAGTAGAGCTGGGTGATGTGGTCACTGGGTGCCACCCCTCCATCCTGCAAGGATAATGAGTTATGTGATTAAGGTCCAGAGGACTACTCTGTCTCAGAGAGCTAGAAATGGAAGTTTTACAGCTGTCATTTTCTTATTAGCTCCCATTTCCTTAGACATGACTAATTGAAACATGAGTAGGTACCTACCCCAATCTGGGCAAATTCAAGTCTTTTTCCAGACTCTTTCCATGTACAATAGGGAGTCCTTCGCTGGGGAGAGAAGTCATTAGATATAAAACATGGTGTCTGTGGACAGCTATTTCTTTCAATCATGCAGAGAGAGCCAGTCAAAATGAGAACCACTCAAGTCTTTTTTGAATGTCTTAAGCCAATAAATGTATCTTTTTGCCTAAAATAAAGTTGGATTTCTGTGCCTCAAAACCAAGAGTACTAATCTGAAGCCAAAGACTAATAGCTAAAGCATGAATTCTGTAACCTTCTGCTATTGACCATGGCAAGACATAATGTTAACAGCCCCATAAAGTTAGCTAGTAAATTTTCTCCACATCAGTGTGAGGAAGCCATAAAAGTGGGAAATGCTAATGCCACAATGTATTAGTCAGGTTTTTCCAGAGAAACAGAATAGGATGTGTGTGTGTGTGTGCGTGTGTGTGTGTGTGTGTGTGTGTGTGTGTGTGGAAAGAAAATAAGAAATACAGTTACGTTGGCTGATGATTGTATGAGCCAATCTGCAGAAGGCAAAGACCCAGGAGACTCAGTGGCCTGGCTCCAGTCTGAAGGCCCGCAGGCTGGAGATTCAGGAAGAGCTGATATTTCCGTTTGAATTCAAAAGCAGGAAAAAAAAAAAAAAGAACAACACTGACACCAATCAGCAACAGTCAGGCAAAAAGGAATTCTCTCCGATTCAGCCTTTTTGTTCTATTTTGGCCTTCAACTGATCGGATGAAGGTCACCCACATTAGGGAGAGTAATCTGCTTTCTCAACCAATTCAAATGTTAATCTCATCCAAAGCCAGCCTCACAGACACACAAAAATAATGTCTAACCAAATATCTGTGCACCCTATTGCCCAGTCAAGCTGACACATAAAAATCAACCATCATTCTACAAAAACTTGTATGACTGCCTTCTGGAGGTATGACTGCCTTACATCGTGTTGAGCGCTACAGGGTATATTAATACTGTTATTGAGGAGGTTCAGATGCCAAGACATTGTGTTTGTCATGGTGACCTTGGACTAGCTCTCAGGTTAGGCAAAGTCCTGATGAAGGAATAGCAAATGTAGGGAAACCATGTGGAGGAAAGAAGCGAAACATCCTGAGCTACCTAAGTAAAATGAGCAAACTGTTTTAAGTAAAGAGGAGTTGTGAACATTTAGAAAACTATGAAGTAGTTTGTCTAAGTCTATAAAGCAGGAAGAGCTTTAGAAAGGCTATTGAAAGACTATAGGTGGCACTACTGGCACTTAATGGCAAATAGATGGAGAAAAAATGGAAAAAGTGACAGACTTTATTTTCTGGGCTCCAAAATCACTGCAGATGGTGACTGCAGCCATGAAGTTAAAAGACTCTTGCTCCTCGGAAGAAAAGCTATGACAGCACTAGACAGCATATTAAAAAGCAGAGACATTATTTTGCTGACAAAGGTCCATCTAGTCAAATCTATGGTTTTTTCAGTAATCATGTATGGATGCAAGAGTTGGACTATAAAGAAAGCTGAACTCTAAAGAATTGATGCTTTTGAAGTGTGGTGTTGGAAAAGACTCCTGAGAGTTCCTTGGACTGCAAGGAAACCAAACTAGTCAATCCTAAAGGAAATCAGTCCTGAATATTCACTGGAAGGACTGATGCTGAAGCTGAAACTCTAATACTTTGGCCACCTGATGAGAACTGACTCATTGGAAAAGACCGTGATGCTGGGAAAGATTGAAGGCAGGAGGAGAAGGGGATGACAGAGGATGAGATGGTTGGATGGCATCACCGACTCAATGGACAAGTTGGAGCAAGCTCCAGGAATTGGTGATGGACAGGGAAGCCTAGCATGGTGCAGTCCATAGCATCGCAAAGAGTTGGACACAACTGAGCAACTGAACTGACTGACTGACTAGTAAAGGGTTGACCTGCCCATGCAGGAGATGCAAGAGACAGGGGTTTGATCCCTGAGTTGGGAAGATCCCCTGGAGGAGGAAATGGCAACCCACTCCTGCATTCTCGCCTGGAAAATTCATGGACACAGGAGCCTAGCAGGCTAAATACATGGGACCACAGAGAGTTGGACACAACTGAGTGAATGAGTACACACACTCGAGAAAAGCCACTGGCGGGGGGGCAGGGGGGGCGGTGCAGGGGGGTGAAATTTTCATAATCTGGGCAGTATACCTAACTAAATAAATAAATAAACAGGGTAAGGCCTGAAATGGTATCAAGAAGAGCAGGACCTATAGCTGTTGTTCAGTTGCTAAGTCACAGCTGACTTTTTACGACCCCGCGGACTGTGGCACACCAGGCTCCTCTGTCCTCCACTGCTGCTGCTGCTAAGTCACTTCAGTCGTGTCCGACTCTGTGTGACCCCATAGACGGCAGCCCACCAGGCTCCTCCATCCCTGGGATTCTCCAGGCAAGAATACTGGAGTGGGTTGCCATTTCCTTCTCCAATGCATGAAAGAGAAAAGTGAAAGTGAAGTTGCTCCGTCTGTCCGACTGTTAGTGACCCCATGGACTGCAGCCCACCAGGCTCCTCCGTCCATTGGATTTTCCAGGCAAGAGTACTGGGGTGGGGTGCCATTGCCTTCCCCGTGTCCTCCACTACTCCTGGAGTTTTCTCAAATCTATATCAGTTGTGTCAATGATGCTATCTAACCATCTCCAAGGCAAAAACTAGAGAGTAGAGAGAAATCTCTCATTTTACTCACCTGTAGAATGGTTATAACAACAGTAGGTGACTTACTGGATTATTATGAGGGCCAAATAAATTCTACTTTTATGGCTCTCTCTCATACTGTTATGTAGGGGATTTGCTAGTTTACTCCATGGGGAGCATCATACTATGTCATGCTATGATCAGTGAAGAAGACTGCAGGATTTCTGTGTTAGCTATGGTTCTTTAGGTTGTGAGGACCAAATAATGCAAGACACCATGCAACAACCTGGTACATCATGAGGGGTCACTTAGCTCTGCAACACTGCGCCATCTGAAACACTGCCTGCCACCCTTGAACTAAGGGGCATGGGCAACACAGGTAATACAAAGGACAAGAGCTATGAGATCAAGGACGAGGCTGAGGGCCCAAGGATCTAGACTTTAGGGGAGACTTCTCTGAAATTTATGGAGTAGCAGTGGCAGCCTTAAGGTCCCCATCACAGGGATATCTTTGAACACTGGCTTAGGGGGCTTCCCTGGGCCCAGTTTGTTACCTATCTTCCGCTCAACATTCTTCCACAGCTATGATCTCATCTGTTCATAGATCATCCCTGGGAAAATTACTGAGAGGAAACCCTGGTTTTCATTGTACTGGGTCATAGGGCAGTTCAGCTCCTTTCAGTGAGATGAATCACTTCAGTCCTCCCAAGTTCTCAGGAGGTGGATCTTTCTCTCTTTGATACCTTGAAGGCTTTCAGGCTTGTGAGGTTGGAAGTGGTGGGAAAATGTTTGAGGTACATTTGGCACATCAAAAGCAAAGTCAAGATCCAAGCCCAGGAACTTAACTCCTAAGTCTGACACTCTTTCCACAAAACCACAACGAACTGATTTTGCCCTTTTCTATGCCTTAGCAAGCTTCCTGGGTGTGTCAGATGGTAAAGAATCTGCCTGCAGGGAAGGAGACCTGGATTCCATCCCTGGGTCGGGAAGATCCCCTGGAGAAGGGAATGGCTACCCACTCCAACGTCCTTGCCTGGAGAACTCCATGGACAGAGAAGCCTGGTGGGCTATAGTCCATGGGGTCGCAAAGAGTCAGACCCAACTGAGAGACTAACACTTTCACTTTCATGCTGTAGTTGACATAGGAGATACCAAATAGTTTCAATGCTTAATTCAGCTCATGCATTTTTGAGAACTTACTATCTATTCTTGCTCAATGCTGTGGTAAAACTGAAGGGCTGATGTTGTTCATCAGAGGAGGACCAAATGTAACTCCAGAATTTCTCCTGAATTCGTCCTCTTCTGCAGCCCTTGCCCCGGCCTGTACTCAGCCTCCACCTAAGAATCATCTGTTCTCTGTACCCAGCTGCTTCACTCTCACTACTATCACATTATTTGTATACACTTGAAAGCTTGTCATTGCCTTCACTGAAAACCTGGATGATGCCCCAATCACATTAGCAGGGTTCTTCAACCCTGGTTATACAGTAGAATTACCAGGCAGTATCATGTCCAGGCCCTGTCCCAGATATTCTGACTTTAATTGGTCCGGGGTAGGGCCATCATTCTTTTTGTTTTAATCTCCACATGACATTAAAGTCCAGCCAGGGCTGAAAGTCTTTACCTTACCAAATAAAGCCAGATCTCCTAAGCATTAAATCTGAAGCTCTTCACAACTTGGAAATGACTGATATTTGTCTTATCTCTTCTGTTGTACACTTGTTATTATAATCATATCTTAAAATACCTGTCATCCCTGTTAGATTGTGAGTTTATCAAAGCCAAAATCCCTGTCATTCATCTCTGTATCCCTAGTATTTATCATAATGCTGGGAAAACAGTAGGTGCTTAATGAATCTTGGTGGATGGGTAAATGGTTATGGATGGGTAAGTGAACAGATGAATAAATTCTGAACCAACCTAATCCATGCTGAATTATCAGGGCTAAGAACGAAGTTTCCTATATCAACATGCCTCTACCGTTTGCTCCAGAAAATTCTTGCCAAGGAAAATAAGAGAGTAAAAGGGGGCTTCCCTGGTGATCCAGTGGCTAAGAATCCACCTGCCAATGTAGGGGACACTCTGGAGCCTGTGAGCCAGGACTACCGAGCCCATGGGCTGCAACTACTGAAGGCTAAGCACACGGAGCCTATGCTCCATAACCAAAGAAACCACTGCAAGAAGAAGCCCGCACACTGCAACCAGAGAGAGCCGCAGCAATGAAGATCCAGTGCAGCCAAAAATAAAATCTTTCTTTTAAAAAAATGTAAAGTGTGTAAACATTTGATTCACCAGTCCTAAACATTGAACTTTGCTTGATTGCAATCAGATTCCCTTATGGAAATTCCATCTACTTTCCATCAGATTTTCAAATGCTATGAATCTCTGCCTCTGATCTCTCCCCTCTTAGATCCTAGACATCATCAAAGGGGTGTTTGCCATATTTTAGTAAGTAATAAACTCATCTTTGTTTGAGCAGTAGGTTATTCTACTGATCGTTTGGGGATCAAGTATCAATATCTAAGTTCTTTTCTTATCTCACAGTGTGGCTTTGGGTTAATCTGTCACATTATCAAATGTCTCTAGTATAAAATGAGTCCAATAATACTATCTCCCTCACAAAATTGTTGGAAAATGGAACATGCTATAATTTTCTTTGGTTCTTTCTATCCAACGATCTCAAAGCATTGTATTTCTGCCCAATGCAAATGTACTTCATGATTAATAGTATTGCTTCTAAAAGTCACAGACAAAAGGATTTCATAGCTCCAAGGACTGTGCTGTCAAATGCAGCATTCTCTAAATGCAATGACTTTATCATACCATTACATAAGAGCAAGACAACAGGAAAGATTAAGACCTTAAACTTGCTGCTAGTTGTCTAATTAAGAACTAAAGAATGTCTCCCAACTGTTGATTTCTTTACTTGACTCATTAGAAAATCACACATGAATGGATTCATAATTACTCTTAAATTACAAGCATTTGTTTATTAATATTACCAAACAGGAGCAGTACAACTGTCTATGATATGTCAATTTTAAAAAAGCTGTGAAGCAAACTGTTAACTGTGTTAATTACATTGAACCTTTCACATTCTGGATTCTAAATGGTACTAATGCCTTTATAGGCTTGGAATAGTCTGGCTTTACACTTCCCAGGGAGAAAAAAAAAACTACCCTAACAAAAGGGTAGATAGAAAACAAAACAGTTAACATCTTTTAAGAATCATAAACTGAGTTTCATTAGACTCCAATAAAATCTGATTACAGAAAGATCAGTATTAGAATTTCTGTGTAACAAAGTGTTGGTTTTAAGAAGTTTTCCTTTCTCAATTCTTGTGGGAAAGGAACAAAGTTAAGATTTAGAAAGTTAGTGAGCTAACTCTTAGAAAAAGACTCTACAGAATTTCTAAGTTTATCACTACATATTGAGGTGTGTGTGATTCAAAAGATGCAATTAGACATTGAAATAAAAACACTGGATTTACTGGACAACATAGAAAAAAAGAAGAGAAGTGTGAGGTTTTTTATGAACTTGAAACAATTGCTTTATCCTTGCCAAGATTTAGTAAAACTGGATTTGTCGGGCTTCCCAGGTGGCTCAGTGGTAAAGAATCTGCCTGCCAGTGCAGGAGACACAAGTTTGATCCCTGATCCAGAAGGATCTCACGTGCCACAAGCAACTAAGCCCGTGAGCCACAACTATCAGGTCTGTGCTCTAGAGCCTGGGAGCTGCAACTGCTGAGCCCATGTGCCACAGCTACTGAAGCCTTGAGCCCAAACTCTGAACAAGAGAAGCCAGCACAGAGAGAAACCCTGTGTACCACAAGAGAGTAGCCCTGCTCCCTGCAACTAGGGAAAAGCCTGTGCAGTGCAGCAACGATGACCCAGCACAGCCAAAGATAAAGAAATGTTTAAAAACAAAACTAGATTTGCAATCACTAAAGAGGGTCCTGTAGAGAGTCTGTAGTGTATAGGACCTTTCTAATTTGTCCTGACTGACAAAACACTCATGATGTATTATAAAATTTTGTGAATTGAAGAAAGAAATAACATAATCCCTAAGACCCCAAAAGCAATAAATCAAAACAAGTGTCTTCACTGTAGATAGAACAATGCCCTTCAACGGTGACCAGACGTATCCTAGCAACAAAATAAGCTCTTCACTGACAACAAAGAACAGATAATAGTTAAAGCAAAAAACTGCTCATATCTAGTTTTGTATTCTATTTTTGGTTCTGATACTAATTTGTAACCCTAGTACATCACTAATCTACCTTCCTGTGTCCAGGTCTGTTTCCATAAAATTAAAGATTTGGGGGATATTTAGCAAAAAAATTCAAGGAGCCAGACTAGGTTAAGTAATATTAATTCAACTCAAATTTGAAGTCAATAAAAAAGGCAGGTAGACATCAAAGAAAGCTCAAACCTCCCCTTCCTCATTGAAACCAGATTTCACAAAATATGCTTGTTCTTTTGATAGTTCCAGAGATCAGCCTTTAAACTCTCACTTTATAATATTGTCAAAGCCCAGCCACATGGAGCAAGAGAGATTTTTTCTGTCTCTCTGTTAATCCTTCTTTATCCCTATTCCATTCCTCGGCTTTCACAAAGGGTTGATTTCTAGAGCAAATTAGGGGCAAAAGAAAAGAATCTGGGATCTTGTCTGTCTCCCTTCCGGCTCCTCTCCCCTCGGCATCTGTTCCCTCTGGGTATCACCCCATTACAGAAAGGGATGACGTGGGGACTTCCCTGGTGGCCCAGCGGCCAAGACCCTAGGCTCCCAGTGCAGGGGGCTCCCCGTGCAGGGGGGCTCCCCGTGCAGGGGGCTGGGTTCAATCCCTGGTTAGGGAACTAAACCCCACGTGCTGCCACTGCGAGTTTGCACGCCGCAGTGAAGATGGAGGATTTCGCCTGCCACAAGTAAGACCTGGCACAAGGTAAGTTAAACCCTGGAAAACTGCCACCTCCAGTGCCTCCTTTGTCCCCTACAATGCCAGTTACATCCCGACATTTGGAATCTACCTCTGGACATGACACAAAAATTTACTATGAGAAAGCATGCAGTGAATTTTTCTTCTCTTAGAGAATGTTACTAATTCTTAAAAAAATAATAATGTAGCTTTGTTCTCCTCTAGGATATTTATTTTTCATTGCTAAAGACTCCAAGCCCAAACACTGCAGTGAGTCCACAAGAACTCAGCTATTAAAAGTTACATTCACATTTTACCAAAGGTGACCCCTCAGTAGTCATTCTCAGCATTCCTTTCAGCAAATGAAAATGCATCTTAGAGAGAAGCAAAGCGCTCATTTACAAATTAGTTCTCTTGCAGTTAATATATTGTTGGTAGGATTTAATGCTCTCATTATCTTTCATTATTTACAGCCAATGTATTAATATCCCATGAAATGTTTCCTTTGAAATGATTTTAATCTTCTGATTTAGCTTGTTCTAAACTCAACCACTTTGTAGTAATGAACCTGCTCCCCCTAATGAACTGTTCATGGGGAGCCCACACTACCCTGCCAGGAAGTTATTACTAATGTGAAGTGTTCTAATGGCCCTGCTGGGGAACTGGGGTGCCTGTAGGTTTGGTATTCACAATTCCATCAATTCTTTCATAATCATGAGCTTAGATTCTGGGTAGTAATATTTTCTAATGAATACCTTAAAACCTGCATTGATGACTGTCTACATGTTCCAAATACGATCCCTTCGGTTGTGTCTAGGAATGCATTTACTAAATGCAATCATTCAAGACTAGAAATGCATTTATTAAATCAAATAGCTTTTATTGATATGCTATCAAGACACTGTCACTGTGAAGGACACTAGAGATTAAAGGATATAGAAGTCACAGCAGTCTCAAAATCATATAAGCAAGCAGAGGAAAGCTGTTTCTAAAAATATAAGATACAAAAGATATAATTAATACTTCTGTGCACACACACAAAATTGTAGAACATTAGGAGATTAATTGCCAAATAAGTTGACTAAGTTCGGAACAGTAAGAGATCACTGCGGGCTAGAATGAGCTGGGGAGGCTTCACCAACTCTGTGTAAGGGTGGGTTGAATGGTTGCAAATGGAGAAGGAGATTCCTAGTTATTCTAAGCCACTGGCTTACTAAGTATCTATTATGTGAACACCAATCAACTCAGGGCATTACCTCCACTAACTCATTTTTACTGCAGAACTTACAATAAATAATTCTTACAGCTTGAATTTTTCAGGAGCCAACTGAAACATAATCACACAGCTGCTCTGTGGCAGTGCCGTGGTTTGGACACACAGTAACTCCAGTCAGTACTTCGACTCTGTTTAAGGTAACCCCATTCAGCACGAGGAGGAGGAAACTGAGTCAGAAAGAACTTGGAGACCTGACAGTCTAAGGAGACAGTTCTGACTGCATGAAAGGGCCCAGAGGGCTCCAAAGGCATGAAGTCTTCTAAGCAGATGCCATTCATCTGGGTAACTTGCCCAGGTAACTTTGCATTTATTCCTGTCCTTTCAGCTTCTGAAAACAGCTTACACAGTTTCAAGCCACTTGCTCTAAGGGCAAAGCCTCGGACTATCACAAGTGAAAGGACTCAGAGAAATGGTCTAAGGCAAGCCCCTTCAAGACCTGAGCTCTCTCTCTCCCCAAACTCCTTTCATCCCCTGAATTCAAGTTTACATCACTGACTGTGGTACAAGACTCTGATACAAGAATCCACCCTCTCACTGTGTGATCTCAAACCCAAGATTTAACCTTTCTGTCCCTAAATCTTTCCACGGAATGATCTCTGTATTTGCTGCCCAGACAATTTATGCAACTCTAAACAGCTCTTCAGATGTTTGATGCCCCAGCCTCCAAAACGTTCCTGGTTCCTGGGTTTTTTGCACCCAGCTGGGAAAACTAAACAGAGTAGCTCCCCACTTTGCCTACAAGACCTCTTATCTAATATTTTTAAATGCCTAGAGTCCTCTCCCACTATGGCAAGTGTTTGTTTTGTACCAGTTAACTGAGAAAATGATGACCGAAGCTCCTACTGATACAGGCACATTTTAGAGTGAATTTGCATTTCGCTGTTTGAAACAGCATCTCTACACAGTTGAAAAACAAAATTACCAATCTGTGGCAGCCACTGTATTTATTCACACAGTGGACAGTGCCGTTCTAATAGATATAGCCTCACATTGATGTTAAGGTCTTTCCAAAGATATTCAGCCCTCAGATTGCAAACCACTGACCACAGCTAGTTAACCAGTTAGGTAATTATTATCCTCAGAAAGTTAATTTTTCCTACAGTTTCCTCATTTTATGGCACAGGATGGTAAATGCTAAAGCAATCACATTGGGAGTCTGGTTTGAGGTAGGCACCATAGATTACAAAGATAGAGATCCTTACTCACCGTTACAGCCCAATGATATTCTGATAAAGAACCTAGAAAGCAATTGCTTACAGGGCAGAACTCCTGTTTGGTTGTTTGCTAGTTTTCCCTTCTGAACAGACTCATTAAGCACAAGAAGCTGAACAGCAGAGTTTTTTTCTTTAAAAAAAAAAGAGGAGGCAAAACTGCCTTCCCAAATCCAAGAGTTCACATGAGACTGCATACAAATTGCTGGGGTCTCTCTTCATTCAGCCTAGCAGCTATTATTCCTACTTCTATATGACTTGCATGGCAAACACAGGAACAGGAGGCCGAGACAAAGAACCAGGACAGACAATCAAATCGCTGTGTGTGTTTGCTTCTGCAATCTACCAGGCTAGTCGCTCCCTCACAAATGTTTTCCACACGCTGCTGTCCATTATACAGGTACTTCTAGAAAATGAGAAAGAAAAAAAGAAAAAGCCATCAGTTGTCATAGAAACAATAGCAATTTGGGCCACCTTTGTGAGAACAGACAGAAAGATTGCTGCTGCTTGGCCAGTTTCCAAGCACCCAGGTTGAGAAACACTGGCCAGCTTAAAAGAGAGCCCCTGAATTTCTCCCACGCCAGCAAACTGATGCTCTTCAAGTGGGTTGTCACATCCTTGCCTGGAATTGAAGGTTAATTATAATACAGCCCTTGATGTGTGAACGTTTTAAGAAAGACACATTCCTCAACCCCAAACTCCCCTGTGTGAGGTCTAACAAGGCAATTGTAACCTTGCGCACTGGGGTCATGCTATGGTGTTCACCCGCATTCTGATGGGATCTGTTCTCATCAGAGAAAGATGAGATCACCTCTAAGAGATCTAATTAAGCTAGTAATTAAAGTTAGCTTTGGGAGATGAAATGTCCCCAGGGTGAGGCTGAGATGCCAGGGTTCGTGCTGACAGCATGCACGGCCAGGTGCCTGTGGCTTTCCCCAGTTTATGGCCTCTTTAAGACACCTGCAGAATGGCTTCCCTTGTAAATCAGCAGGCCAGCAAGAAAAGTCACCCACCCCCCCTTCCTCAGGACATTCCAAATAGCCAGCAGTCCCAGGAAGTGTCCAACCCAGTGGTGTGATGCAGTGACCTTAAATACAGAGTTCATGTAAAAATGCAGGTGCTGCAGGCTGACGGAGAAGAAAACACTCCTGTTAGCAGGGCTTATGCAATTCTCTCTCACTCTCCATGCTGTTCCTACGTGCGAGTACTGAAGCACCGTAGACCATCAGGAAGACAGTAGAGCTCAGTGGTGAAATAAGTGGGCAGAGGGTCAGTGACAGACAGGAGGGCAAATCGAAGTGAAATTCAGAAGAAACAGGAGAGTGGGAGGGAGAGGCATCAGGAGCCATCCAGAGGGAAAGCAGGAGGGAGGAGGGCACACGGAAACAAAGGCAAGGGGGAGGGCAAAGGTTTCCACCTGCTGGGGATGTGCAGACGCCCCGAGCCGGCTAGACAGTCCATTCACCCAGTCGTTTTACATGTGCTCATGCTCCCAAAAGAATAAATTATATACCAGCTGAGTTAGGTTAGCTTCAGCTGTGTGAGACAGAAAATCAAAAAGAGCCCTAGCAAAAGCCAGAGGTTGGCAGACCAGAGCTGCTAAGCTGTTTTATGGCATTCAGAGACCCAGATTCCTTGTAGCTTTCCATTCCACCTCTAGGCTGAGGACCTCGGCCTCATGGCCCATAAATGGCTGTTATAGCAGCAGCCATCACAAGCGCATCCCAAACAGCAGGAAAGATGAAGAAGGGCACACTCTTCCCCTTCTACAAAGGCTTTCCAGAATTATCACCCAACACTTTCACATAAAACTCGTGGGCCAGAACCTACTCACGTGGTCACACCTAGTTGCAAGGTCTGTATACAGAAAATGTGTTTGGATTCATTGCTACTCTGAAAAATTATTAAGTAAAAGGGGAATAGATACACTAGGTACCTAGAAGTCTCTGCCAGTCAGGGTATTTCTTTTTGGACTCTCTGATCATCTCTTTTAAAGTGTGTCAGTCATGGTCACAAAAAGGAAAGCTGTTCCCCTACTCACCAGTGTGTGTGTGTGTGTGTGTGTGTGTGTGTTCTTGGTGGAGGGAGAAGTCCCATCAGTCGATTCTCCAACTCTGCAGACATCAGCTGGATGTCTCACAGTTTAATTCTGATACTAACAGCCACAGTCAGTGTGGCCCTCACAGGTTAAGTAAGGGCGAAATGTGTGTGTGTGTGTGTGTGTGTGTGTGTGTTCTTGGTGGAGGGAGAAGTCCCATCAGTCGATTCTCCAACTCTGCAGACATCAGCTGGATGTCTCACAGTTTAATTCTGATACTAACAGCCACAGTCAGTGTGGCCCTCACAGGTTAAGTAAGGGCGAAGTCCCATAAGACTGCGCCTGACCCCACGCCCACCACCACTTCAGACACCAACTGCAAGTCCAGGCCTCCCATACTTCTGACCGACAGGCTGTAAACTAGGGGTTCCCATAAACCCCTTTTTGGGTTGAGTAATTTGCCAGAACAGCTCACAGAACTCAGAGAAACATTTTACTTACTATTACCAGTTTATTATGGGCTTCCCTGATGGCTCAGATGGCAAAGAATCTGCCTGCAATGCAGGAGACCTGAGTTCAATCCCTGGGCCAAGAAGACCCCCTGTAGGAGGAAATGGCAATGCACTCCAGTATTCTTGCCTGGAGAATTCCATGGACAGAGGAGCCTGGTGGGCTACAGTCCATGGGGGTCACAAAAGAGTCAGACAAGACTGAGTGACTAGCACACACACACACCAGTTTATTATAAAGATATAATGATCAATGCAAAGAAATACAGGAAAACAATAGAATGGGAAAGACTAGAGATTTCTTCAAGAAAATTAGAGATACCAAAGGAACATTTGTGCAAAGATGAATACAATAAAAGACAGAAATGGTATGGACCTAACAGAAGCAGAAGATATTAAGAAGAGGTAGCAAGACTACACAGAACTATACAAAAAAAGATCTTCATGACCCAGATAACCACAATGATGTGATCACTCACCTAGAGCCACACATCCTGGAATGAGAAGTCAAGTGGGCCTTACGAAGCATCACTACAAACAAAGCTAAGGAGGTGATGGAATTCCAGTTGAGCTATTTCAAATCCTGAAAGATGATGCTGTGAAAGTGCTGCTCTCAATATGCCAGCATATTTGGAAAACTCAGCAGTGGCCACAGGACTGGAAAAGGTCAGTTTTCATTCCAATCCCAAAGAAAGGGAATGCCAAAGAATGTTCAAATGACCACATAATTGTCACCTCACACACCAGCAAAATAATGCTCAAAATTCTCCAAGCCAGGCTTCAGCAATACGTGAACCATGAACTTCCAGATGTTCGAGCCGTCTTTAGAAAAGGCAGAAGCAGCAGAGATCAAACTGCCAACATCCGCTGGATCATCAAAAAAGAAAGAGAGTTCCAGAAAAACATCTATTTTTGTTTGATTAACTATGCCAAAGCCTTTGACTGTGTGGATCACAACAAACTATGGAAAATTCTTCAAGAGATGGGAATACCATATCACCTGACCTGTCTTCTAAGAAATCTGTATGCAGGTTAAGAAGCAATAGTTAGAACTGGACATTGAACAACAGACTGGTTCCAAATCAGGAAAGGAGTATGTCAAGGCTATATATTGTCACCGTGCTTATTTAACTTGTATACAGAGTACATCATGTGAAATGCTGAGCTGGATGAAGCACAAGCTGGAATCAAGATTGCCAGGAGAAATATCAATAACCTCAGATATGCAGATGATACCACCCTTATGGCAGAAAGCAAAGAAGAACTAAAGAGCCTCTTGATGAAAGTGAAAGAGGAGAGTGAAAAAGTTGACTTAAAACTCAACATTCAGAAAATGAAGATCATGGCATCCAGTCCCATCACTTCAACGCAAATAGATGGGGAAGCAATGGAAACAGTGACAGACTATTTTGGGGGGCTCCAAAGTCACTTCAGATGGGGACTGAAGCCATGAAATTAAGGTTTCTTGGTAGAAAAGCTTTGACCAACTTAGACAGCACATTAGAAAGCAGAGACATCACTTTGCCAACAAAGGTCCATACATATAGTCAAAGCCATGGTTTATCCAGTAGTCATGTACAGATGTGAGAGCTGGATCATAAAGAAGGCTGAGCATCGAAGAACTGATGCTTCCAAATTGTGGAGCTGGAGAAGACTGAGAGAGACTTGAGAAGACTTGAGAGTTCCTTGAGCAGTAAGGAGATCAAACCAGTAAGTCCTAAAGGAAATCAACCCAAATGTTCATTGGAAGGACTGATGCTGAAGCTGAAACTCCAGCACTTTGACCACCTGATGGCAAGAACTAACTCACTGGAAAAGACCCTGATGCTGGGAAAGATTGGGGGCAGGAGGAGAAGGGGGCAATGGAGGATGAGATGGCTGGATGGCATCATTGATTCAATGGACTTGAGTTTGAGCAAACTCTGGGAGGTGGTGAAGGACAGGGAAGCCCGGCTTGCTGCAGTCCATGGGATCATGAAGAGTCGGACACAAATGAGCAAATGAACAAACACAAGGACAGAGAGGTGTGCTGAGAGCTGCACAGCACAAGCCATCTGTGTCTTGAGCAAGCAGCATAAAATTTCCAAGAGGAGGTTTAAGCCCTAGGTGATTATTGAGGAGGAAGAACCCCCACCTTTGCCCAGAAGGAAATTGCCATGTGATAAGAACCAAGATGCAAAAGGAAGTTGGTATGATAGAAAGAGAACAGGCTTTGGGCTGTCTATTTATTCATCTAAAATTTCTTGAGCCCCCACTATATGTCAGGCACTCCCCAGGGGATGCAGCAGTAAGCACTGGTTCATTGGCAGGAAGTGAAAAGGATCTTAATCTCTAGTTTCTAGAAATGAAAATCAAACAGGGGTAAAGGGACCAGGTTCTCTGTAATTCAGAAAATGATGGGGCAGCTTCAGATTTCAGTCCATTTGGAGGGATGTTAAAGAAAAAGAACTTATTCGTGACACTTCTTAGAGAAATTTAAGGCAGACTTTATTTGAGGGTTGAAGGACCACTGCAATGGGGTTCCACAGTGGGAGAGAAAGACTGACTTAACTCCAAATACAACAAGAAAAAGTGGAGATTTATGGTGGAGAATCAGGGTGAGGCCAGTGGATAGAAAATTGCTAAGAGGAAACATCAGGAGTAAAAGAAGGTTCTGGTAAACTGACCCCCCAGGATTCTTGCTGAAGGCAGCCAGGGTGATCAGAACCCAGGATGATGGTGAAAGATGAAGAACTTAATTAGACTCTGAAGCTGATCAGATTTAAGGGTGGGGAACTCTTGTTAAACTGACTGAGGATTCTTGGTAAAATTGGACAATGCAGAGACAAACAGGGAAGTCCAAAAGTCAAGGCCTAGTTGGAAAAGAGCTCAAAGGACCCTGATTACAGTTTGGTCCAGGAGAGAATCTTTGTCAAGCACTGGAAAAAAAAAAAAAAAAAAACCACAAGGAAAAAAACTCAATTATATCATAATGACAAATCAAGAACAGCTGTGGAGTACACATACGTCTTCTATATTTTCTTTCTTATTCTTCTAAAATGAAGATAATAACCATGCAGTTTATACTATCATTCAAGTATATATTCACTGCAAACTGAAGCGCGACCTGGCCCGAGGGAGCAAACCATCATACGAGTTCACTGCCTGAAATCTGTCATCACAGAGCCATGCCTTAAAAGATTCTGCCCTTCCTTTTCCTATCTTTTCTCCTCTCATAGGGAGCAGCAGGGCATTCTCCATTTGAATTTGTTGCAGAGAATAGATTTTGAGTACCTCAGGATAAACTGAGAACTGGTACCCATGTACTCTTAAAGTCAGAACTTACATCTCCCTTGGTCTCCCTTACATCTACAGGCATTTTATTCCTAACACCAATTCCTACACGATTATCTTCCTTGCTCCCCTACAAGTAGGAGATGCCTTGAACATTTAAAAACTAATCAAGCAAAGACATGGGAGAATCTTAGATGCATATTTCAAGGTGAAGAAGCCAGTATGAAAAGGTTACATGCTGTATGATTCCAACTATATGACATTCTGGAAAAGGGAGAACTACAGACATTAAAAAAATTAGTGGTTACCAAGGGTGGGGAAGGAGGGAGATGAATAGGCAGAACAGCCAGGATTCTAGAGCAGTGAAGCTATTCTGTAGGCTACTATAATGTCAGATTACATGTCATTATACATTTGTCAAGACTCATAGAATGTAAAACACTAAAAGTAAACTCTAAGATAAACTATGGACTTCACTCTAGGGAGTGATGTTAATAATCAGAGGCTATGGTGGGGGTGGTGTCATCTACATAGCTGAGGTTATTGATATATCTCCCAGCAATCTTGATTCCAGCTTGTGTTTCTTCCATTCCAGCGTTTCTCATGATGTACTCTGCATAGAAGTTAAATAAGCAGGGAGACAATATACAGCCTTGACGTACTCCTTTTCCTATTTGGAACCAGTCTGTTGTTCCATGTCCAGTTCTAACTGTTGCTTTCTGACCTGCATACAGATTTCTCAAGAGGCAGGTTAGGTGGTCTGGTATTCCCATCTCTTTCAGAATTTTCCACAGTTTATTGTGATCCACACAGTCAAAGGCTTTGGCATAGTCAATAAAGCAGAAATAGATGTTTTTCTGGAACTCTCTTGCTT